>VDFB02051442.1:0-67160 GCA_007258455.2 Sequoia sempervirens
TTTTCTTTCCAATCATTTGGAAGAGAACCCTTCAACCTTCAACATTTTTACTCAAGCTCTCAATGGTGGTTGCATCCTTCAACATCCATTTGTTCATTTCCCTAAGGGAGGCAATAATATCTAGACAATCACTATCTTTTAACAGTTGGGTATTAAGGATAAACCCAAATTTTGACCTTTCTTCCTTAGGTCTGCCTTGGCAGAAGATGAGATTTTCTTTGTTAGGGTGGTGACCTGAGAGGGTATAAGGATACACCTGCACTTTGACACCCTCGCTATTTGGGCAGAATTGAATAAGTCTTTGTTTGCATAGATTCTATCCAATCTGTAGTAGATCTTATTTCCTCCTTTCTAAGCATTACACTAGGCAAACCATATCCCTTTGTTCACTCTCTTTTATTTCCTTCCATATGATCAACTAGCCTAAGATTATCCTTTAATCTTAGCCAAAAATGTTTCTCGTTTCCTTTCAAGGATATGTGGGTATGTGTAGGATCATGATGGGCCAAAAAGTGGCGATATTATGGGTATGTGTAGGGTATGTGGCTGATGACTTTTTGTTTACCCAAAATTGATGAAACGAAAAGGATTTTTAAAGGAGATTCTAAAATTTCCACCAATATAAATTATGCTTTACTTTGAATTTAATAAATAATTATTATTCATTTTCTATTTGAATTATGACTAAAGTCTTGATTGACAGGCTAATTGAAAAACATCTATAGCTTTCAAACGGTACCACATTTTTTGAATCCAAAACATGTGTCACATTTATTCTTCACATACTATAGGATTAAAAAATAAAATGAATTTCATGAAGTTTTTACCAAGTTAAGGTGGTCACACAACGAAGTTTTATATTTTTTAAAAGTTGTAATAAAAAATTCATAATTACTTATTTACTTGGAAAAAAATTACAAAAAAATATGCATCACATCGGGACATGAGTCCTCTACTTATATCTAAAATATTATAAAAACATTATCATTTTATTGTGGTTAGGGTGGTCAGACAGGCACCTACTTCTTTATTCTCTCCCCAAAATTTTAAGCAATTAACACATTAAAATTTCAAATTTTCACCAAATATCTATTTATTTTTAATAAACCTCGTATTTTAGAAACTACATTCAATTTGCTAATGATTCTATTCTTACTTATTTTTGAAATAATATAGATTAACTTATCTTAAATTTTTTACATCGAAGTTGTCAACTCGATTTTTCTAATTTTTTGCTACTTAAGGGCCTATTTTTCAATGATGATCTTGCACATACCCATGTCAATCCCTCTTCACTTATCCTCCAGATGCTCCACCATGTTAATGTCCTCCCAATACCCAGGGGACATCAAGGAGGTTGGCCAACCACTATCAAAGTATTCTTTCCCTAATATCATTAGGGGAATATATAGATCAAACCTCAAATGCTTGCCAATCTTTCTCCAGAGTGGCCCAGACCACCTTGTTGCATGGAGAGGTTCCATTGCCAATTATGAATTGAGCCCACTAATTGGACATAAGGATAGCATCCCCCTTCCTTTTTTCATGCACTGTGGAGAAAGAGGTGGAGCCATTCTAAATAAATTTTAGATTTGACTCCAATGTAAATCTAGTGGCTTTTGTTTCTTGAAGGAACACAAAGTCCTTATGCTTTTCAAGGTTAAGGAACCTTCTTATGATATATTTCTTGTCAGGAAATTCAATACCCTTGTCATTCCAAGATTTGAAGTTAAGAATCATTATCTGTGGTCATGGGGGTATTATCCTTCTCATTTCTAAACTGCTCAAAACACTTGGCCAACTTATCATCAACCTCTAATTTTTTTGCAATAGGTATCTGCATTACTATACTAATTTTTTACCTCTTGTTTTTGGAAGGAGATGCCCTCCTTGTGAGCGAGTTGTTATATTTTCTTGGCATCCCTAGCCCAACTCTTGGTTTGGGAATTTGAACACACTACCCCTCAGCGACATCCTCCTCCTCACTACATCCTATGATTGCAACTAGGTCCTCAGGGTCTTTTGGTTTACTTTTATTTTTTCTATTAGTTTTCTTGTTAACCGATTTTTCCACATTAGATCCCTCTTTGGCCTCAAGATGGAAGGTGACAACATCTGGACCCAACCCAATGTGCATGGTTTTGGTGTAGGGGACCAGATTGGGGTTAATAGATTGATCAGGGGTAGTTTGGGGTATCCTGTCTGTTGAGCTAAGTCCCACAGCCAAGTCAAGAGCCTCAATTGTGTGAGCATCTCCCAGCCAAAGCTCCTTGGTGTTAGTACAGAGAGTTTCACTTTCATTGCACTTTACAATGTTAGGCTTAGTATTCATAGGCTCTTTTTCCTCTACTAAGTCCTTTACCACCTCCAAAGAGGTGCCCCCTCTGTCCACAGTCAATTTACTAATTGTAGTCTCATCCCTCTTATTAGTGGCCTTTTCAAGGAAAAAACGATTAGAGGATCTAGTAAAATAATATTGCAAGGTACTTGGAGGGTTGTTATCCTCATATATTTTTGCCAGATTCACTTTTATTCTTTGCATTATCTCCCTCATAAAAATCTGCTGAGTATTCAGCTTTTTGACTAGCCCATAATTTTTGAAAAAATATTGGGTGATTTAGGGGGCATCCAAAACCGCCTCCTTGATAGTAATGGAGTTGGTAGTCTTTCCACCATTTACCACCTCCTCATAATTCTTTTGTGCGAGGATGGAGAACTGGTTCGCAACTGGCACCTTAAAGGGTTGGCTGCTTCAGGATGGAGTAGAGATTTGAGTCTCCGCTAAAAGTATTTCTTCATCTCTTTCATGGTTGGCCGAAGAAGGGATGGGATTAACCGCCGTCAAGGGTTGTGACTCCCCTGACCTAGGTATCCAGTGATTTATTTCCTTTCCTTCCATAGCCCCCATAGGGTTAGGATTATTATCCACAGCCAACTCTGGTTTGTGGGAACTACCCTTTGTCCATCTTTGTGAAATAGGTAACAAGCATTCACCCCACCTAAACATGACGTGCTTTGCCCTCTCTAATTACAATGTTCTTAGGGATGTCAATATCAGGGCTTAGCCACACTACGACGCACACATCTAAGCACAAGAGGGTTGCCCTGGACTCATCAATTCTAATAATTACACCCAATAGAGTTAGAATTTGTGGTATGACCCTCCAAAACTTTGAAGGGAGGTTTTTAATAACCACCAACCTAGGGCACAACAACACAAGGATTTCCTCAGCAATTGTTGTCAGGGACTAGGTTAGGGTTCAAAAGGTGCAACCCCCTACATTCTAGTAGGGTTTTTCCAAAAATATCTCCTATATGGGACTATTCCTCAAGAAGATGATGAATAGCCCCTGCAAAACCATCCTACAAAAATTTATATCAACTCCAAATTTAATACCCCAAACCTTTGAGAACCAAGTGTCAAGAAATTTTTTGGTGGGGATCCTATTCGCATCCACTGCCATGAAGAAAATTGTAAACACTTTAAGCCTAGACCTTTCATTAGATAAGACATTCTTTAATTCAAAATTCAAAGAAATGGACAAATATTTTGGGTCGTCGAAGGACAACTTACCTTTCATTGATCCATAACTACCAAACTCTTTCTCTGTGAGAAATTTAGCACTGCCAGGAATTGCCTCCCCAATGCCAACAAGGATCTACTTGAAATATTTTTGCACATTATTTTGGGTAGATTAGTTTTGATTAAAGCAATCTCCTGGGGTTTGGGTTTGGGGGGGGGGGTTCATACCCCCTCCATAAATGAGAAGAGGGGTCGAGAACAGTTGCAAGCCCAAGACCCAAAGATTAAACCAAAACACACAAAATACACACATGTGAGGAAAAAAGAAACAAACAAAAAATGACTCAAGGGCACATAGGAAATGAAGAAAATAAGTAAACGCTAAGGGTGGGGACATCCACAGAGTGACAACCCTGAGTGGGGGAGTGCACGGTCTCCCCCATGGCCACCTGCCATGTCTGCCTCAACTCGCCACCAAGAACCCTTCACTTGTAACCTTGAACTTCACACACAGTCGTGTGCCCTTAACCTCTAGCTCGATATCCAACTCTTCCTTTCAATATGTATTGTAGTCTTTATTGTTGAATAATACATGAGTGATGGATGTTTTTGGAGGTTGATTTTTCCCTCTTGAGGGTTTTCCCAAGGTATATTTTGTGTCATATTTGATGGTATGTTGTATATTCTTTTGCATATGGGTTTTGAAAACTTGTTTGCATAGATTTATCTATCTCGATTATGTGGAAATTATCTTGAGTGGATGCGTCTTTCCTTTTAGTCTCAACATTTTTTTGTTCTTGCTCAATTGGAATAATTAAATCTTTGGTTAAATCTTTAGTCAAATGCTAGTATAAAGCTCAACATATATTTTTTTTAATCCATTCACTAACATGAAGGTTTGCTTCTATACAAAGTTATACATGATCTCATAATATTTGGACATCTGGCTAAAATTGATCTTATTTTCTTTGGGTAAAGATAACAACAATGTTGTAGTTGCACCATACACATACAATGAAGTCTTTTGAAAAATTAATATTTCTTAATACAAAGCCTTTGAATAGTTTTTTTAATAAACTTAATTACATTAACTTCCATAATTATTTATTTAAAAAAAAATCTTAAACATTAACATGAAATTTTTTATTAATTTTTTAAAAATATACCTTTTAATATTAAAATAAATTAAATTTTAAAATATTATTTTTATAATATAAATCTATAACATTTCTTCTTAGAGCATCTTAAAAATCAGGTTCAGCTTCTATGACCTTCCTTTTCGTACTAAGACAAAGGAAAAATCTAAGTATTAATTTTATTCTATAAAACTATAACATCCCTTCTTTTGGTACCATATAAACATAGTTTCCCTTAAAAATCAGTATTCCGCATCTATGGCCTTCGAATTAGATAAAATCATAAAAGAAATCCCGAAGGAGAAGAAAGCATCAAACTTTTGACTTGGTAAAAAAAGTTTTTTGTGATTACTCTTCACGTCAATAAAACTAATTTAATATAGGAAATTTAAAGTCTCGGTGTATTATTTGAAAGCGGTACGAACAAATATTGACTTTGTTATTTGCTAATTTCAAAACAATCACTGTACTCCATCATTAACGCGTGGTCGGCTTAGCGCGTGGGGTACACAGGCTCCTAACTACATATGAACAAGTTAGTTCCGCCTGTTAGGGCCTGGAAACTTACGCGCCCCTACAATATCTTTTGTTTTATGGATGCAATTTCCACAAAGTCACCGTCCCTACAATATCTTATATCCAATTATAAAAGCCTGTCAATCGTTACTACACAATGCATTGATTTGCTTGCTTAGACTTTCGAGTACGCTTAGTCGACAAGCATAGATTTCTCTCCTGAGAAAAGGTCTCAGTTTGCAACAATGAGTTACACTTCATTTCTTGCCTTCATTACTTTGGTGTTATGTTCGACTATTGTAAATGGTCAGCTTAGCTCAACATTTTATAGTACGTCATGTCCCAATCTGTTGTCGACTGTTAAGTCTGCAGTGAAACAGGCAGTCGCCAACGAGAAACGGATGGGAGCATCCCTTCTGCGTCTTCATTTCCATGACTGTTTCGTTAATGTAAGAAATTCGAGCTCTTAAGTATTCCTGAGATAGGTTTCAAAGGTTTGGTCTATTTGAATCATAGATTCTATTGCAAATATCTTTAGTCTTTTGAATCTTTTACAACTATATTTAAGTTCATAATTTGTATCGATGGCTCCTTTCCACTCCTTTTATTCTTGTTACGGTTGTACACAAGTATTTGTCCACTATGAAGCATTACAATGGTGTTTTCAATAGTTAATTGTTAAAGACATGCTGCCTATTGCAGGGCTGCGATGGGTCTATTCTGTTGGACGACTCGTCGACTTTGACAGGAGAAAAGACTGCAGTGCCCAATGCTAACTCAGTCAGAGGATTCAATGTGATAGACACCATTAAGACCAACGTGGAGGCAATTTGCAGTGGAGTTGTGTCTTGCGCCGACATTTTAGCCATTGCTGCTCGTGATTCAGTTGTCGAAGTAACTCCTAATTCTTCATTCAATATGAATAAACTTGTATAGTTTTCTATAGTCTGCTATACTAATAAATTGTTTTTTACTTGTAGCTTGGAGGGCCAACATGGACAGTGCAGCTGGGAAGAAGAGACTCCACAACTGCAAGCCTTAGTGGTGCAAATAGCAATATTCCTGCTCCCACATCAAACCTCAGCGCACTCATCTCATCTTTTAGCGCTCAGGGTCTTTCTACCAATGACATGATTGTGCTTTCTGGTAACTTATTTTCTTCAATCTGCTAATTGGCATAATCACTAACTAAAACCTGTAGCACGTCAACTTATTTTCTTTCTTATTTTCTCATTCAGGTGGTCATACCATTGGTCAAGCTCGCTGCACTAGTTTCAGAGCTCGCATCTACAATGAATCCAACATAGAATCTACATTCGCCACTACTCTGAAATCAAACTGCCCAAGCAGCAGTGGAGATAACAACCTTTCACCGTTAGATCTCCAGACTCCCACGACCTTTGACAACAACTACTACAAAAATCTGAGAAGCCAGAAAGGACTTTTGCACTCTGATCAGCAGCTTTTTAATGGAGGTTCTGCTGATTCTCAGGTGACTACGTATAGTACCAATCAGAACACCTTCTTCACAGATTTCGCTGCAGCCATGGTGAAAATGGGAAACATAAGTCCTCTAACTGGCAGCAATGGACAGATCAGAAAAAACTGCAGGAAGCCCAATTGATAGCCATAACAAACGCATCAACATTTTTGGCATATATACTACATATGTTTGCTGTTGTATTCATGATTCACTTTAATAAATCATAGATTTGGGGTCATTGTTTGTCATTTAATAAATAATGTGCACAACGTTTGAATTGTTCGTGAGCCAGAATTAATTCATACAGATTTGCGAGTGGTAAGAAATATTCAGATTGTAAGTGACTGTCTATGACTGGAGTAGTTACCAGTTTAGTTATTTTATTACATAATATATCTATATTATGCCGATAGATATTTATAATTTCTGGAGGGAATACATCAGAATAATTTCCTTTATTTTTACGGCTGTGATAAAACCATTCATTCGCTTTATTTGAGAAAGGTAAAATTAGTCTTGAAAGTTTGACAAATAGAATAAGTAGTGTGTTTCGTTCTAATGCTCAATTGGTTACGTTGAAACACTTGAACATAAATCATCCAAAAATAGAAGATGTGTTGCTGCAACTGTTGGTAATGCTTTGGCCTCCACAAGTTTCAAATGTCGTTTACCAGGCATTAATAATACAAAAAAAAAACACAAAAATAGCACAATCACAAACAGTACAAAAAAAAGCTTGAATTTTGGAGGCAACTGAAATTTAATGTGATAAATATTTGGTAAGAGAGTTACATAAATAAACAAAAACAAACCCACTGGAAATCATAATAGCAGTCACAAACACTACAAAAAAAGCTTGAATTTGGGAAGCATCTGAAGATGAATACAACTTAAAAACAACTCCACTAACACGCTTGAATGTGATTTTAAGTGAAAGTGGCAGAGTCAACGTTGCAATGCACAATATTGTCAATTGAAAAATTTGGAATAAAATGAAACATAGTGTAATTCTGTTAAGTCATCTTTTGCAGTCCCACAAATAACATCCGATCTAATTCGAAGTCAACAGATGCAGTTGCCTCTTGACTTGAACTATTACTCTCCTCAAGAAGCAAGATTGTTGTTCCTCTATCAGTGGATGTTGGTAGAAAGTAGTGAAAAGGCACACTGTATTCTTCCTGGCATTCAAAATCTTCTAAGGTGATGATGAAGCTGACATTCAAAATCTTCTAAGGTGATGATGAAGCCAATCCCATCCAATGAATATGATGGGAAGAGTGTTGCTTCATAGCTTATTTGTTCACTAATTCCCTGAATACAAAGTGATACCATTGCAACCAATCAACGCTAAAGAAATAAAAAAATTCTTTCATGACAATTAAAAAAGATTACACTTCATGCATGTTCCTATTCCTATAAAACCCAACTTAAGAAAAGTCAAGACAACCTAGTTTTTTAATGTCTTATAAGTGTGATTAATTTGATTTCACCAAACAAAAGTCATCACATAGAAAATATAAGGATATTTCTAGACATATTTGTTTGTAGATTTTGAGTGGAGATAATATACAGAAAAGGAAAAATGAATCACCTATAAATTGTTGCACAATGTGCTATGATGATTGATTTGGGGAGAGGGAACATGTTGTGCAATAACAAATCGAGGAAACATCCACCATTCAAAGTTTACAACTAAACATCAACCATTTGCAATAAAACGAAATAGCTTCAAGGTCAAGAGAACTGCACAAATATATATACTATATATACATATATATACAAATCTTGAGATACACAGCAAGGGCCTGAAAGTACCCAACACAATGATAGGCATCATTGTCTGATCTTCTAAATGGAAAAATATAGAAGTCTAGAATTTTTAAAAAGCACAACTATTTGATCCAAAAAGAAAATTAGCCAATTGTAGGTTAAAAAATAAAGATATTACCTTAACCATCACATTCTGTGAAATCCATGGCCATGGAAGGAGGAGAACCAGTAATTTTAAAGGTCTTTGAAGTCTTTCAGAATGTCCTTGCCTTTGTCCTTTGAAATCTTTTTGGTTTGTCAATTCCATAATGTTGAATGAATAGTTCACTGTAATCTAGAATCCACATGTTTGTAGGTAATGTTTCCATGACATTTTGAATGATGTGGTCATTCATAATGTCGGTACATGGTTGACTATAAATCTTGGAGTTGTATGTACAACAAAGAACAATGTATGATAAGATTCAGGCTAGTAAAGTAGGATTAAATTGATTAAGTCTATTTGATTGTTTTCTTTAAACATATATTTGATAGACTGTCCATGCATCCATTTGAATTTGAAGCTTCCCATTCATATAGTTATGTTTCTAAAGCTCAGCCCTCTATCCATACCAATACGATTTATAATCTACAAAACTCAAAAGTTTTAATTGCTGCAAGAATATATTCAATTTCTTGAATGCCTGGAGTTCTTCACTCTATTTGGTTGAAATAGATAACTTTTTGTATGGCAACCCAAAAAATATTGTTTTTTTATTTCGTTAAATTTTACATAAACATATAAAATATAACTCAACTTGATCTAGAGAAATGAAATATAAATTTACATACTTGTTTCACTTGGCTTCAATGATGTACTCCATAATTTCGTAGATCTTTAATAGTATAAGGCTGGACAGTTTAAGCAGTAAACAATTTAATATTAGGAATTAAAAGAGAAGCTTGATTAAAAAATAAGATAAATTATTTTCTATTAGTTTGTTAATTTGAAATCATGCAAACCTTGTAGTAACCATAACTAACATGAAAAATCTGCCAGTACCTCTAGCTTTGGATACAAAATTCTTGATACATTTGTTTGCAACATTAGTTTATTTCTAAGGCTTTTAGCCTATGTTCTTCTACTTTTCTATTTGCAATTGGTTTTCATGTCTTGATTTTTTCATATCTATTGAATGTGAATGAAGGCATAATGTGAAGTCCTTGTATAGACTTTACATGAGAAATTCTGACAAATATTAGTCTCATTCTTTCAATTGGGCCTATATCGATTGTTTCTTTTTGAAGAGTTAAACTTTGTGTTTTGTGTATTGTTAGTGCCCAAGCTAATCTCAATGGGATTTGCATTGTGCTTCCTTGTTGCATTGGTGTGATTGGAACTGTACATGGGTTTTGATTGTTGAAAGGTATTCCAAGTTAACTATCAAATTTGACCAATACATATGTTGGTGGTTGTAGTGGCATTGTTCCTGGTTTATACATCCTCCATGTACGGGGTCCTATTTTTGTATGCATCAATGTAAGATAGTGCTTGTTCTTCATCATTATTGTTTTGGTGTAATACCACGCATTTGAAAACTTCAATTGATACATTTGGAGTTATAAATATTTTGTTCCTTTCCACTAATGGAAGTTCTAATAACATATGGCTTGTTTCTTGTGCTCCAATATCTCTTTCTACTATTATTTATGTTATGAACTTTTTGGACACCTTTGCTACAAGATCATCTGGATTTTCAACACTTGCAAGATGTACCAACATTTTTTGGTATGTTTTTGAGCTTCTCTCTGCTTTTGTTGCATACTTGGCAATGTATTTAACCACAAGTTTCAAAAGAATTGGTTGCCAATCAATATTTTCTCTCCATAGTTGCAAGACATGGGGGTTTTGCGAGTTAATTTTGTCATCATTTCTCATAGGTTCTAATTTTTTTCACTAATTTCTAAATTTTGGTATAATTTTGGTCCTTGTAAATTTAGTGGCCATGGATTATTATACCTGTAAGGCATATTGTTAGCATCTCATTATATTCATTTAGTGAATTGGAAAAATACATTCTTAAAAATAGTGTGCCTTACCTGCAAACCATTTTTCCATCTTTTTTTTGTAGGAATGCACCTTTTCTACAAATTGTATGTCTTTGTATAGTGTTTTCTATCTCCTCGTAGTCCTTTTCTACATCAACTTCTGCAAGTTTCCTTGTATTTTTGAGACACAGATGTATAACAATATGCTGGAATTCCTGTTGTAGGATGTTCAATTGTTAAATTTGTTGTATTAGATATATATACAAAATGTATTAGAATGTTGGTTTTTTGTGTTTATTGATAACATACCTATGAATTTTGGCCGTTTGTAGTATGTGATGGATTCCATGCATGAACAATTTTTTTGAAATATCTCTTAGCTGCATCCTATTGTTGACTGTTGAGGTAATCAATAGTATCCATATTTGGTGCTTCATGTAGCCATAGGAATCCATGTGTATGTGTTGATCCTCTGTGTTGCCACTCATATCTAGACCAATAATCTTTAACATTCATTGCTTTTTGGAGGATTTCTTTTCTGAATTGAGAGTGGCGTAAGACCATGTATAGTGCTACAATATGAGGATAGTCGATAATATTTTGTTTTCACCAGAGGTGCGCTTGTTGTGGATCCACTAGAGTTGTCCCTGGTATTAGCGCATGTAAATCTGGCCAGTAGAGGTTAGCTACACTTAGTGTCAAGAATATTGTAGGTGTGCCAATTTGATGTAGCATGTCTATCAATTTTGCACGACATCTTGTCCAGTATGATCTTGTGCCTCTTAAGGAATTTCCATATCGCATTAGTCTATTTGCAAGATGTGATTCTGTCATATTGCTCATATGTTCACATACCTCATGTATACTAATCGGCATGTCATGAATGTTTCTATTGACAAAAACTGCAACTGATGTTTGTGCACAGTGTCACATTATCATATTTGCCATATAGTATCCAAAACGTGGATGTTTTGCAAAGAGATTGTCTTTATATCGAAATAGGTGCTTTTACATATTCATGAAGATGTATTTCTCTGGTTTGTGGCTCTAGCCAATCACATCTACCATCAAGAATAAGCTTGGAAATGCCATATCAAGTAATCCTAATGTTACATATTCATTTATTGGAGATTCACCGATTGTTTGCCAATCAATAAATGCTATTTGATTTGTATTTGGGTTATTAACCCATGCATTAATCAACTCCATTTATGTTTGTACATTGAGTGTTTGAGTATCCATTGATGTAGTGTGGTTATCCATATCTATTAGTTGCCCAAGGATGAAAGTTTTGCTTATATCTACATCTAATTGTATATGTATTGTTCATAGTTGATCGAAGATATTTTCATTAGAAATTGAAGATAAATTGTCAAGAGCATTTAGATTGATTGTGACATCGGAGTAATATTGATCATGGTTGATTTTGTACTATAGTGCTTTATAGACACGATCTCTATTCACTGTGAAGTGATAATTTGTGTCGCGCTGATCTTTCCTTCAAACGATTATGATTGGTAGATTTGTTATGTAGTGGGGTAATATTTTTTCTATGTATTCAATATGTTGTGGAAAGCTTATAGAGTGTCCTCTATATTTATATTGGCCACCTTTTTGCATGGGTAAATTGTAATATAGGACATACACGAGCAATTAACATTTCTTCTACTTGTGTCAGTTTTGATAGTTCAATTAATTGTTTCCCTAGGTCCATATTATTTGTATTTGAAAATCTATTTATACCTCTTTCTTGTTTGCACCTACTATATATAGGGCCCTGTGTAGCTTGGGATATTTTAATTATGATTTAACATTCTTTGCAAGTATAAAAAACTGAAGGGGACTTATATGCATCTAAATTATTGCAGAAAATCATTGCAATACGTTTGAATTCAGTTGTAAGTAGTCAATTTGGATTTTTTGTGATCAGAACATTGGAAGTATTTCCTTGTTCAAATGTATGTTTAATTATATTTTCTCCCATTATGTTTTCTATTTGTGAATGTTCTATAGTTAATTGTAATTTTTTCCTAACATATCTTATTCTATCTACTTCATTCTTTTTTTTCCTTTGTTCATCCCTTTCTGCATCAATCATTTTTTGCCTTTTTTGTTTTCTATATTCTCTCTGGTATTCTTTTTTAGACTACTTCCTTTGTTCCTCATATTCAAATTGCTTCTTTGGATGACCCATATCCGGGTGATCCCACAATACTGGTTTACAATTTTTGGCCAAATTGGTCACTGAACTAATTTTTTCTAACTAAATCTTCACTTTCGGGCACCTATAGCGGCTAAACTGTGAGGAATTTGAAGATGATGCAAACTAGTGATTTGTGACATTTTGTCTATAGATTCTAGATATATTTTTTTCAAAATTTTTGGAATCATATTGCACTTTTTTTTCCATCTCCTTCGAAAACTAGTTTTTTTTTTTTTTCAGTAAACACCATTTTTAAAGAGTGATGCTCACCGTATAACACAACTTTTTTTCCATGAAGGATAAATTCTTTTTTTTTTAATTTAGATTTGTGACTATAATATCTAGTGCTTCCAATTGGTTTTACTATGTTTTATTGAATATTGTTTCCTTAATCAAGTTTCGAAGTCAAACCAATTACAATTCAAATATAGGTGGACCGTATAACACGTAACTTTTTTTGTATGTATCAAAATTCAATTTATTTATTTTTTTGGATCAAGGACTTCAATATCTGGTGCACTCATATTTTTCAAAAAAAAAGAAGATAATCTTCTATTTTTCCACATGTGCAAAATAGAGAGCTTGATTTTTGGTGAAAAACCTACATTCAAAAGAAATAATAAATAAATATACTAATAAAATTTAATTTAATTAAAATTATAATTTTTTGGAAGCTTATAATAAGGACTACATACTTACAAAATATAAATTTTAAATGAATTCATTTGATCCCCCAAAAGGTAAATCAAAAGTGGGTTTTATCAACATTTTGATAGGTGTAAACAAGACTGTTATAGGTATGGTTTAAAACTAGCGGGGTTCTATCCAAGGACGCTTGGTCTAAGGTGGTTTGATCAAACCCTCTTCAATTGGAATCCTTTAAATGAAACTTTTCAAAGTTTAAATCATTATATTTTCTAAAAAATATGTGATTTCAACAAAAATCAAGATCTCCCAGAAAGTGTAAACCACTATTGTGGCAGCACACATCCTAAAATCGAACTTGGTCCTATAGATTTCATGTGTATGGAAATAGTGAATTAAATATCATTGTAGACTAATAAATCCTCTATTCTGAATTTTTTTAAGTGATATATTGTACTTATAATATTATATTATCATATATTAAACTTGCAAGATTATATCGCATGATTAAATCTATTTTTTTAGTGTTTTATAATGTGTAGGAAGTAATTTTGTTTGTATGTGTGTTAAAAAAATACAACTACATACATATTTGTGTACTATTAGATATATGAATAGTAAATGGTCTTGCATCTTGATTATACCACATGATTAAAACTATATTGTAGTGTTTCATAATGTGTAAGAGGTGATGAGCCTAGTTTTTGGTCCAATTTTGGGTAGAATCTATAGTTTATTTGTTGGCAGATGTCATGGACTTTGATGCTAAATGTTGATATTTTCATAATGTTTCCCTCAAACCATAGATATTGGGCTTAATCCTATCTCTACAAGTTTTAATGACATTGGCATATTATGTGGATTATCTATATTGATTTTGTATGTGGTTAATGAATGTTCCTTAAGGTGGTTATAAATGTTCAGTTATTGTGTGTACTGACATTGTCATGCAGATTTCATTCGAGAATGCTAAGTTGAGGAAGGCACCGCCAGCTAGGCATGCACCATAACGTCCAACAAAGGAATCACTCAAGGTCAAAGGAGGTCGATGACAAAAGATTCCTCATTTAACCGAATGTAACCGCCTTGTAGTGGAATTTAATGATTGAGCAAACACGGGAATTACTATTGTGCTAAATCTATGTTTGGACCTGCATGTCTGAGCAGATTCCATGCACGCCTAACAGTGGCCACTCCACTTTCTCTGTTTTCCCTAAATGGTGTCCTCCCAGTTGTGGAGTTGACCGCCTTGTTTAGCTAATAGTATAAATAAAGATCTAGTGCTCCTTCCTCAAGAGGTTGCATGATTGGATATTGTACTTGCACTCTCAATTTTTCAGTAATACAAATACATTACTCTTTTGTACTCATGATTTACAGTGAATAAAAAAAACTTTTGAATTCGCGTATCTAAGTTCTCATTAGTTTTAGAGGATACTTATCCAAGGGGGCCCACTTGATGAGTAATTTGTTCTCTTAATTTATTATTAGTTTAGTATTACTTGTTGTTTAGTAACTAGTTAGAAATCTAGCACTGACTGTTCCTGTAGCCACTAGAATTTCATTCAGTGACTGTTCCTGCAGCCAAAGCAGATAGAGTAGTACCATGTTTGTTGCTCAGATTTTCATTAGTGTTATGCATTTTAGTTTGATGTAGTTGTTGATTGATGATTTGAATTTATGGTATTCCCTTCTAAGCAATTTACTTTCAGTATTGTGTGTTCCTTAGCTGTAGAATGAAAGTGGCTACTTTGGGTTCCTAGTGCACATACTGTGCTAACCCATTTCAAGTTCATGTCCCTGGGTTAACAAGTTAAATGCACCTTCATGATGATTGAAATAGCTATTTAGGTTAGATGTCCAATCTTTGAATCATAACTGTGAGGTCTTAGTTATTAAATCATTGTAGGAGGCCAACATTTTTGGCGTTGTTTCCGGGGATGGTGTCAAACTAGGAAGTCTTTTGGAGTCATTGGTAGTTTTTCTTGTTGTAGTGTTTCTGGAAGTTGTTCTTAGTATATCCTCATTTGGGAAGTAATGACCCCCTTATTCTTTACCAATTCTTTATGTGAGTTGGCTGATAGTGAGTGATATTGTATGCATAGAGGAAGGATAAGGTATGCGGGAGATTCCTTCCTAACAATCCTAATCCATTCCAACTATTTGAATATCATAACCTACCCAGAGAAGAATAAGAAGATCCACACCCCTTTGTTGATGCATTTCCTAATCTGATTAGCTCTAAAGTATCCCCTGAAGACCAAAATCAGCTTGAGAACTCCTTGACTTTGGAACTATATCAAGCAGGAATGGGTGATGCAAATAGGAATAGACCTAACCAACCAGCTTTTCCTTTCCCCATTGCCCATCAAAATGAAGTTGACAACATCAAGAACATCCCTACTTCAACACTCCCCAAGTTTTATGGACTTGTAATAGAAGATCTTGATACCTTTTTATTTGAGTTTAACATACTTTGCAAGAGTTACGGTTATACCACCGATGCCCATAGGCTTAAGCTATTTCCTACAAATCTAAAAGAGGCTGCATTAAGATGGTTCATGAGCTTAGGAAGAGATACTATGGAAACTTGGGAAGGCATGAAGACAAAATTCCTTGAGAAATACAAGGAATATTGCAGGGGCAGCGACATGAGAGGAGGTGGCATATTCAGGATGCAACAAAAGGAAGATGAGAGTCTGGAAGATTACATTGCAAGGATTTTGTTTTGACTACAAAAATATCTACACCATATACACTTAATGAAGACTCACAAATGATGCTTTTCCTAAGAGGAATCAATGATAGTTGCGCTAATGCTTTGGACCTCATGGGAGGAGGAGATATCTCCCAAGTTCCTTGGGAAGATATCAAGAAAATATGTCAGAACTACTCTAGGGTAGCTTCAAAGAAAGAGAGAGCTTACTAATCTTCCATGGGTAATTCAAGTACCGGTGGAGTTTCAAGAATGGAGATTACTCATTTGCTGGTAGACTTCAAGGAAGACATTATACATACGTTAGTTAGTATGCACTCACAAAAACAAAGGTGGCTATGAGGAAAGTCTTGCTGATGGATGGGCTTCCCGCTCAACCATATTAAAGTTATACCTCCTTATAAATTTAACAAGGTGCCACAAAGGAAAATTTCAATTTGTGCTTCATGAGACAAGCAAAACTTCATATGCTTATAACTCATGAACAAAAAGGACTATACCACAGGCATGCAAGTTGTGTTTTGCAAGGTGGAAAAAATGCAAAAATGTAAAATGTAAAAATGTAAAAATGCAAAAGACATTCAAAGGAGTCTTTCTAAGTTCATGCAAGGTCTACCACTTAGGGAACATTGTATCTAATGTCTCCAAGAGAAGACCAATCAAAGAATAAAATATTCACAATTTAAGGGATGCAATGCATCGCATTAGGCCACCAAGTGGAATGTAATATGCTAAGATAGATCACACTTATGAAGGACATCACACCCAATGTCATCCACAAAGTGATGAACACATCAGATGAAGCGACGAGGCTACATTAAGAACCAAGAATGCAAAATGAAATGTGGTAATGTATGCCCCCCACTTTAAAGGAATTGCTACACATTGTTCTGTGAGAAATTACTTTAAAGTAGTGAAGGAAAAACACAAAAGGAAAACAAGACATGAGAGCCAACTCAGAAAGCCCCTATGTCAAGTCATATGTTTCTAAGGAAGGTTGCATCATGTACATGAAAAGGAAGACAAAAGAGGAGGTTTCCCCCATAAAAGAACACACCAAACACATAAGGGATATATGGATTTGGGGTCAGTATGTTCATTGCTGCAATGTTTCTATGAAAGAGCTCAGAACTGTCATTATTCCCCAAAGCACGTAGAACTAGAAGAATGACACAAAGAGAGCGAAAAATAAAGAAAAATAAAGTCCATTTTGGGTCAACATGGAAGAGACATTGAGGTCTCAATGCTTTGCATCATCCCCAAAAGGAAAACACAAGTGAAAAGAAAATAAAAAAGACAAAAGAAAAGAAAAATATTTTGGGTCAACATGAAGGAGACATTTCATTTTCAATGCCTTACGTCATCCCCAAAAGGAAAACACAAGAGAAAGAAAAAAAGGAAAAGGAAAAGAAAGGACCTTTTGGGTCAACCTGGAAGAGACATAGGGCATCTCAACGCTTTGCATCATCCCCAAAAGAAAAAATCAAAAAAAAAATCAAAAAAGACAATGTACAACATATAGAAGAAGAGAGGTACAAATAGAAGAAGTGTACAAGGAGAGGGAAGACAACAAATGCACGATACGAGGGAAGACAATACACAAATAAAATAAAGTTGAAATAAAAAGTGAAAGAAAAATAAATGCAAAAAAGGCTAGCAAGGCGAATGCAAGTCAACCATCTAACAATTCATCTACCTCCCAATCATGTTTAGTATATTGTGAGGATGGTTGATTGTCCAAACAAAGAATTGCAAGTGTCGAACTAGGAGACATACTAGGTTCTTCACTTGGTTGAGAAGATTTATCATTTAAGCTCATGGTAGATGAAAATAAAGAATTTAAATTGTTATGCACTTCATCTATTTTTGTGATCTCCTCCTCATCATCATCATCATCAAGCTTGATTACGACAGGAGGACGAAGAGTTATTTCCAAGGAAGGATGTATTAAAAGTTGTGGTTGTTGGATTTTTTTCTTTTTGTTGTGAGGTTTGGACTAGACTATCTTGTGGTGGGTCAGGAGAAGGAGGGTGATCATTTATTTCTTCTATTAGAGGTAGAGGTTGCTTTTCTTTATTTTCTTCCATTTGTGACTGACGAGCAAGGAGACGACGACGACGCCTATGATCTCTAGCACTGCGGTTTCATTTAATTATGTTTTGAAGTTGATGAGGTGTAAGAGTAGATTGATTCATTATAGGTTCCTTCTCTTTTGGAGGGGGAAGAATGGAAGAAACTGAAGAGGATGGGTCAATCACTTTCTCTTTAGCTTTATACACTTGTTTAATATGGGGAGGTATGACAGGATTGGTTTCACTTTCTCTTGGTCGTTTAAACGATGGAAGGGAAGTGTCTAAGGGTGGTTGTTCATGAGGTTGTTCAATATCGGACTCAGGTTGAAGCATCGTTTCATCTAGGATAGGTGGGGTGGAAGTGGATGAGGACGTGTAATGAAGAGACAACTCGGCTATGTGTTTGGCTTTGAAATTTTGATAGGTTATGAAAAGGAAATATTTACAAGGGGTGATGGGTTCCATAGGTGTGGGCGAGAAGGCTTCTAAGGAAAAATTACCTTTAGATGATAAAATATTAAACCCACTATGGTGTATGGTAAATATTTCATTGTCATGTGGAAACTTCAAACATTTGTGAACAATTGAAGGGACAACTTTCATTGAGCGAAGCCATGGGTGGCCTAGCTGCAAACGAAATTGATCCAATTGTGGAATAATTGAAAATTTTACCTCCAAAGTTTTGGTTCCTATTTGTAAGGGGAGTACGATCGATCCAATCGTAGGGCATGCAAAACTAGTATGTGTTTTAATCCATGTAGTTGGTTTATTATAGTCATCTTGATATAGAG
Organism: Sequoia sempervirens; assembly: GCA_007258455.2. Lineage (NCBI taxonomy): Eukaryota > Viridiplantae > Streptophyta > Pinopsida > Cupressales > Cupressaceae > Sequoia > Sequoia sempervirens. The sequence goes on from VDFB02051442.1 coordinate 18,884, forward strand.
TGTTAATACTAGAAATTCTTCTATGATCACATTTTCACCATAAGTGGGATCTATTAATATCCCATTGGTGGTCTTATCATAGATTCTACCAGTTATGTAAAGAGGACCATCAAGAATTTTTTCAAGTATATCTTTAGCAAGAAAAGTGATATCAAAATTTTTGTTGGTTGGGCCCTTACGAGGGATAACGTCTATCACACCCACAAGTTCATCCATAGGATTAACTTGGGTAACATTTGGAGTTATATCATGTTGTTCTCTATTTGTATCAACATTCATGATTTGAGGGTTTGAAGGTTCACTAGGCTTGAGAAATGAAATATTGTGTTTAGGCATGGGATCGATAAAGATTTGTAAATTTTGGTTAGAGGGTGAAACAGACTTATTACCTTAATCATTAACACCCACATTGGACAAATGGCCCGAATCAATGAGGTCTTGAACTAAGTGTTTGAGATGCTTACATTGTCTAGTGCCATGGCGATTTTGGTGATGAAAATGGAAATAATCATTAGGTTTAAAGTTGGGTGGTAAAGGTTTGGTGATATCAAGTGGTTTGACAGTAGGAAAAGTGATCATTTGTTGTTGGAGCAATTGGTTCATTGTATTATGAAGGGTATTAGGTAAGGGAGTAAATTGTCTCTTCGGGTCCCCATAGGTATAAGGAGCCACTGCTTTAATAGTTGCCACATGACTTGGAATAGGTGGGTTTGGTTGCAGTTGAGGAGGCGGATTGAATTGTAAAAATCCTCTATTTGGTTTACAAAATTTTTGATTTTTTTTTTTATTGTTGTGCTCAGGCTTCTCAGCTTGGTTAGAAGTGGATTTGGAATCATGACTTGAAACCAAATTATGATATTCACACAGGGTTGTGCATAAGTGCATGAACGAAGGGAATTTCATCATAGTTAATTTATCTTGAAGGTTTGTGTGTAATTTTTTGATAAACATCTTCTGTAGATATGAATCAGGAATTTTGACATCCACTTGAGCATACAATGACTGATAATGTGAAATAAAATCAGTGACTTTCTCATCGGCATTTTGGCTATAACGCATTAGATCATCCATTGTCTTTTTAGGGGTCATATGAACTTGGAAGTGACTTACGAAGGCATCCACAAGCTCATTAAATGATCAGATGGAATAATTGGGCAAGATGGAAAACCACTCCAATGCAGTATCTTTCAGGGTCCTAGGAAAAAGTTTAGCTAATATTTTATCATCAAGGAAAAAATCACTACATAAAATTGTATAAGCATTGGCATGGTTAATAGGGTCTCCTATCCTCCGTATTTCTCAAACCTAGGCAGTTTTGTCCCTTGTGGCATCTGTGTGTGTGAGATTTCTAAGGATAAGGGGCTACTATGAACATGATATGTGGGTGGAGCAGTTTGTCCTTGGCTAATGGTGGAAATTAGTTGTTGCATGGATCAAATGGTATTAAAGAGTTGTGTAATGATGGGATCGGGGTAGGTGGTTTGAGGTGGAAGAGAAAAGGGAAATGGAGTGTATGTAATGTGAGAAGTGAAAGGTACACTAAGAGGGGTGAAGGTAGTGGAAGGGGCTTGTGATGCCACAAGAGAACTAGGAATGCTAGTTGGAATTGCGAAAGAAGGAGCCACATGACTAACTTGTTGCATAGTTGTTGTAACATGAGGAGTGGTATAAGTTGGTATGGATGCTATGGTTGAAGGGGGAGGAATGTGAGGTCCTCCTTGGCTTACTAGAAGTTTTGCGGATGGGGAAGTGGAGGAGGCATGTTTATTGTAAATCTCAGCAATTTTCTTCATAACTTGTAAGCCATCATCACTTTCAATCAAACGATGAAGGTTTTCTATTGCGGGTATGGCAGTGGTGGAAATTTTTCAAGGGACAAGCCTTGTTGTAAGTGTGCAAAATCCTCATGAATATTAATAACCTTTTATTGCGGGATGGAGTTGTTTTGTATGTCAACATGCATTGGATGGGAAGGTGAGGGCATAGAAGTGGTATTGTCCATGCCTAATGCACCATTTTCCATACTGGGAGTAGGAGCTCTTGAGATCCCAAGGTCCACAACGAAAGTGCTATTGCGGTAGGCCATGAATCTAGAACTTCATCTCACTAAGGTATTATCAATGGGGCACCAAACACTCATACAAGTACCAAAAAATATGGGGTGAATGTAAATTCAATGTAATCTAGAAGTACGAAATGCAAATAACAAAAATTCTACTAACTATAACAAATAAGTAACTACAAAAAACAAAAATGCATGAAAATGCCAGAAATGCTATTTAAAAAGTGCAGGTGGACTAATTCGCCCAGGGTGGCGAATGAGTCCCAGTATGAGATTTTTTTGTGTTTTTTAGAAAATTTAATGTGATTTGAATGATTTTTAGATTGCAATGAAGGATGCAGATGCAAATTTTTAGTTGTTTCAATGGTATGCAATACAAAAATGAACTCTAAATGAATGTTTCACTAATGCAATTTGAGAAATCCTAGAATGCAAAAACAAAACAATACCCTAATTGAATGATGATGCAAGTGTAATCTAGGATGAAAAATGAAAAGTGTTCAAAATGCAGGTTCACCAAAATGAACCGTAGATTTTTGGCACCATAAGGCTCCCTAACTCGTCTAGGGTTTTTCACCTAAAAGGAGAGAGTAGGGACAAAAATGCTAGCTAGGTTCATTCAAATTATGTAATGTATGATGTTATTATTCCTAAATGAAATGATCTAAATGCAATTAAGTGATCTAAGTGACTGATTATGAATGCAAAACTTAAGATTTATGCTATGTTGGAAAACACAATGTGATATGCAAACAATGAAATAAGAATGAATAAATGGATAATAGAAAGAAATAAATTGAATTAGTGTGCACCTAGAGGTCTGATGAGGATTATGGAATGTTCTGGATGTTTTATGGAATTACAGAAATTCACCAATGGGACTCATTCACCTAGGATGGCGAATTAGTCCTGCTTCTGATGAAAACTGTTGGGAACAGGTTTTTGAGTGTCGGGATCTAGAATATGACAAAACTTAGATTTCTAGCTTTAAGGTGGGACTCATTCGCCTCTAGTGCCGAATAAGTCCTCTCCCAAAATTTTGAGAAATCAGGAGACAACTCTGCAACACCAGATCTGAGGATGTCTACTTGTCGGGTTACTGAAGTCAATTTTGCAAGAAACGGAAAGAACCCCTTCTCCAAGCTTGAAATATAGTTGATTTGACTTGAAACAACTAGTTGACTTGTTGACCACTCTTCAACACCTAAATACTTGTTAAATCTGCGCACCAAAGAATGCAAACACACATGCAAGAGGGGAAAAATGGTTGAGGGTTAGCAAATAGGGGTTTTCCTTGGTCAAACCCCACTTTGATAATCAAACCCTTAATGGAATAATGAAATGAAAGAGAATGATAAAAAAATAACATGCAAATTCTATCAACTTACCAAACCCTTGTTGAGTAAAATATGAAGATATGTCAATGGATGCACTTCAAAATGCTTGATGAATGCTTGAATTGATGTTGTAAAGTGCTTGAATGCTTGAGTGAATGAAAAGATTTCTTGGATGAGATGAGTGATTGTAGGAGATGTAAAATGAGGTGAAAATCACTTATTGATAACATCTTGTGCCTTAGTAACCCATTGATACCTCATCATAGGATGACATCAAGTGTTTTTGAATAAAAACCTGAAAGAAAATTTAAAATATTTTGAATTTGGACCCAAGGGGGACTCATTCGCCACCCATGGCAAATGGGTTCCACCTAGGACCTAAAAATGGGTGTCAAGAATTAAGTGATATTTAATGTTAGTTGTCGAGTTTACATTCAAAAATACACTTAATTGAAGCTTATAAGGGCATACAGGGGTCAAATAAAGCATAAGAAAGGTGTAAATAGTGAAATTATGCCTAGAAAAGCGTGAAATCTTGTTACAAGACTTTACAACACTTCAAAATAGGACTTGTTTAATGATGAAAAGGTTATTTTTAGGTGAATTATAATGAATAGAGTCTAGAAGAGTGTAGAAATGTCTTACAACACCTTCACAAGACGTTATTATTTGAATTTTAGTACATAAATATGCATGCTCAAGCCACATTTCAATATAAAATCAAAGCAAAAAAGACCAAACATCGTGAAACGAGACCTAAAAGACCATAAGAATGACAAGGGGCCATTTTTCTATGGCACAGGTACAATCATCACAACTATCCAAGAACATGTTTTATGGATATTTAGATTATATAAATATTGTCATAGTATGTGTAGCAATTTATAAAATAAATAATTTTATTTATTCTTATATTTTGAGGATGAAAATTTTAAGGAGGGGTTGTCATGCTATGTATCTAGGAATATGATATTAAAGAGATGTGAAAGAAAAAATGTGAAATACATCCATTTAGTTAGTTATATTAGCTCATGAAATTTATCTTGTGAAATTAATCTATTAGTTAATTATTTGGTATATGTTGGGATTAGTTATTTACCCCTCCATTATATTACTAGGAAGAGCCATATATAGGTGGATATAATTGTAATAATATGTTATGAATATTTTATTTTATGTTATTTCTTAGATGTTACATCATTTTTGCATGAAAAAATATTTTAAATAGTTGATATCTATTCTATATTAAATATATTGTTATTTTGATATAATTTAATTTATATATGTGAATCCTAATAACAAACACCATGATGATACACACTATATTATTCTTAATTATACTATGATAGCATATGTTAATTTACATCCGATAAGTAATATCTAATATTAAATATTATCTATAGTCACCTAGAATGCCTAAGTAAAGAATCATTAATTGATTTTTCTAATGATTTTCAAGCATTTTTTTATTTATTGATCAATATGATTTTTGGGATAATATTTAAAGAGAAAAGTATATTTAGATACTTAGGCCATTTATAGATTGGGAAAGGTTAGGAAATTGTGAAAATATGGATTTGCATACCATCTTATTTATGCTCAAATATCTAATATATTAGAAATGCAAAAGAAGAGATGAATTTGTAGAACTATTATGAATTATAACAATATTATAAGGTTGTAATAAATAAATAAAAATATTATGAAAAAATATATATACTTAGAAATTTGGTCAAAATTATTTCTTTGAATTTTTTTTTATGTATGATGAGTTACTAATTTATCTTGATATGTTTTTCACTTTCACCTTGAGGTGTTCATACTTTTTCCTTTTATTATGGCTTGTATATTATTTGATTTAATTAATTTTTAATTTCTTCTACCCTTTTCTATTGAGTTTATATGTTTGAATTCTTGTACACGCTTCTTTTTCTTTCTATTTTATTCTCTTGTAGAATAGTTTAATAAAAAAAATGAGATAATTTTGCTAGTTTCTTAGTATAATAAATTTATATACTAGAAACTATACTATATTTATTGTGGATCTAAAATTTAGGTTAGTCAATGAGAGTGAACTCCTAACACTTTCTTCCTGTTGCTTTTTTTTTTAAAGGACAATGAATTGTTTTCACACAATCCATCCACATATAACCTTCATCATACAATTTAATAAGTATCTTTATAATTGCCATCAAGAAATTTTGGTATATTGGTTGTACATTTGAAGATTATGAAATTGGTAAGTTATGATAATTGATGAAAAGGAATTACATGTTCAATAATGTATTAATTTACTTCATCCATAATATTGAATTTGCATGGTCTAAATAATTTATCAAAATGCCAAATATTTGAGCTATAAAGGGTTCCATTATAATTTAGAAAAGTTTTAAGTTTTTTTAAGAACATAAAACAATAGTATTATCTTAAGATATTATGTAAAAATAAAGGTTAATATGGTGTTGCACTTCGCTACTCCTTCCACTCACTCGCCTATTGGGAAACCTGTTGTGTCCTCAGCACACACACGCCCCGTTCGAAACGGGGACCCTCTTTTCTTTCGCCTTGCCGGGTCTTTCGGGGCTGCCTCATTTTGCGTGCCCCTCTTTTTTGATGTTCCGCGTGGTTGATATTGCTCTAAGGTTTCATCCTAAAATCAACCATGCTTTCCCTCTTGGTTTTTTGCTGCCCTCCGGGGCCTCGTGGGTTCCTTTGGCTTCGTTTGCTTCTGGATGGCCCTGGGCCCCCCGGGGCCCGGGCCTCCGGGGTTCCCCTTTCGGGTTTCCCCTTTGCGTTCGCCGCCCTTTGCGGCGTTCCCCGGGCGTCTTTCCGCCCTCCGGAGCCAGCCCTGCCATCTTCCGTTCGAACTCATCGGGGATTTCCCAGACGACCCCTGCTCCTTCGGGCCTCGGGCTCCGGAAGTCCTCGTCCGGACTTCCATCCTGGGATCGCCATTTTTTTACGGCGGCTCTCCGGCGGTCGCCCGCCCCTAGGGCCCCGGGGTGTTGCTCGCCGCCGTCGCCACCCACGCAAAGCGAAGTCTTCGGCGGCGAACTCCCGACGGCTCCCCGCCCTCCGGGCCCTGAACATCCCGTCGCCGCCGTCGCCTAGTCATCACAAATTCTCACGGCGGCCGTCGTCCCGCGTCCCTCTGGCCTCCGGGCCCTGGGGTCTCATCTGCCCCTGCTGACCTAATTTGAATTTCACCAACCTTTTGGCGTGTCCGTACCTACATTAAATGATCGCATTAATGGCGCTTGGACTATATAATGACCAAATTCGCCGGTCATTTTCATTGTCTGAATTGAGGCGAATTGGAGCAGCGATTAACTGGAGACCAACGCCTTCTGTAGCGTCTTGATTGTCATCATCAAAGTTCGCTCCGTCGATCCCTGGTGGATTCCGCACCTCCCCGCTTAGCGTATCCGAGGTAGGCCATCCTCGTTTGCCCTTCCATTATTTTTGATCATTTTTGGGGATTTTGTTAAATTGAACAATAAATTAAATAGCATAAAATTAAACAACACCCCATCGCGCCCATAACCCACGTCTTCAAAATTTTTGGAACCCATCGAAATTGCCCTCGCCGCCAGCTCGGGACTTGTCCGCGTCGTGGTCGTTCTTCGCCCAGTGCAAAGGTCCTTGCCGGGCCCGAAACCCTCCATCGCCGTCGGAATCTGGAACTTCAAAACTCCTGACAGAGGTCTGCCCTTCCGAGCCAGGTGCGTCGGGTTTCCCTTCCCGGGTTTCCCTTGGCATTTCGCCTCACCAAACTGCCTAGGCCACCCAGCCACCCGCCAATCGGACCCCGATCTCGCCCTGATCGTTAAAATTCCATCCGGGTCTTCATCCTTTCGTGTGCTCGGGCCCCCGACGTCGGGGTTGCGCTGCCTTTTTTCCCACCATTTGCCCGGTCGTTGCCTCGGCGTCGAAGTTGAGTCTGTCTCCCGCCCTTCGGATCCTGGGCTTCTGTTGACCATCTGTATTTTGCCTGAACTTTGCCATGCTCCTGGACCCTCCGGGCCCGGCCATCCGGAGTTTCGTCCCTGGAACTCCGTGACGGTTCCGTCGTCGTCCACGACGGAACCCCTCCGGCTGCCCGACTTTCTGGCCCTGGAGGTGCCTTCGCTGTCACCGTCGCCCAAACGCTGCCGAAACGTCGCGGCGGCCGTCGTCTCTCGTCTCTCCGGTTGCCGGGTCCCAGATTTCCTGCCGCCGCCGCCGTTCAAATCATCGCAAAATTCATGCGGCGGCCCGCAGCTCTCGTCTTCCCGCCGCCCGAGCTCTGGGCCGCCTTTCGCCATTGCCGCTGAGCAACATTGCAAAATCTCTCGATGGCGAACCTCCATCAGCTCCCCGCCTTCCGGGCTCCGGTCTTCTCCTCGCCGCCGCCGTTCAAAATGGTCGAAAATCATACGGCGGCTGTAAGCTCGCGTCCTCCCGGCCACCGGGCTCCGCCACTCCGAGTGTCGTCTGGTCTAATTGTAAAACCAAACCTCATGTCGGCCATCTTTTTGCCTCTTGGACTTCCGCCCACTGTTCGCCATCCCAAATGGCTGCCCCTTAACTGCCTTCCGGCCTGAAACCTTCGAAGTTCCTTAAACTAATCCAAACCGACTCAAATTCAGAATCTAACTTCGATCCACGTCCTAAATCATGTCGTTCTCCATCTTAGGCCTCTTAAAATACCAAAATTTGGCCAACGGGGGTCTCCGGGAACTTTCGGTCTTGTTTTCCCTCCCTGACAGCATTCCTGTCAGGGAAGTCCGGCCCTCCGGGCCCAGATTGTCCAAATGCTCTAAAGTGACATCGATATCATCTAAGGATAAAATTTATGATGTATTTGAATGGTTAATTAGATGATATGCTCATAATATGGACTAACATTAACGCTGTTGATGTTTTGTTGTGCTGACTTCGCCCTTTGCTTACAGGATATATGGAATCGGCTACAGGAACTTCCGGGGCCTCCGCCGAAAAGGACAAGGGCAAGAAATCTGGGAGGGCCGCCAGGGGAAAAGAAGATAAGAATCAGATGAAGTTTCAGTTCCAGGGTGAGCCGCTCCAGTCAAAGGTCTCAACGGACTGAAAGGAAATCTCAGATACCAACATCGGCCAAGTGAACATAGATGAGTTCACCCAGAGAGTCAAGGTTAACCCTACCACGAAGAACGCCAGACTCATATGTCAAAGTGGAATCGCCAAGGCTGCCGGCTTCCCTCCCTCTCTGGTGGCACCCAAACTTGTAATGGCTTGCCGAGAAGCCTACCAAGCTGACACAAGAACAATTGTGGACAAGGAGGGGAACATCCTCGCTGACATGTCACTGGAAGGAATCAAAAAAAATTCCACATTCCCACACATGGAGGTCCCCACTTTGGAACAGTATCAGGCGGCGTGGGATGCCAGTCCATTAGGGTGCAAGAAGTCTATTAACCTTTACTGGCTTAAGGAGAGATGAAGCAGCGCTGCAAAGGTTCCCCAAGAGCTGTTCCACAGCGACTTCCATGAAGATTATCACGACTTGGTGACCATGCTAAGTAGGGTCATGGGTCTCCCGGCAGCTGCCTACTTCCAAGAATGGATGGCATATTACATTGAGCAGATCCTGCGAGGGAATGAAGATGTTAACACCAAGACCTCATTCGACTGGGGAGGCATTATCAGCAACTGCTTCCACGAGCAGTTTGTAAATGTCAAGAAGAGCTCCAAGTTCTATATGACCTCTTACTTGGTATACTCCCTGGCGGGCCAGAGGCAATGCAGCGGGCTGTTCGTGGCACCAGATCAAGGACATAGGCGAGGGCTCAAGCCGTTTGACAAGTACCCTCAGCTTCAATACCGTAACTTCAAGAAGGAGTATTGCCGGGTCAATGACGCCTTCATAGGCCACATCATCAGATTGATCTCCGGAGACTTTGAGAGAAGGGTATCCCATAGCGCCAGGGCACTCCTGAAGGAGTATGCCTTCTTATATATTCAGTTTCCCAAGTTCACCTACATCCATGCCCAGGGATTCACGGAGCGGCCGAACAAGTTGCCAAGGTACCCTAACGACAGAATCATTCTCCTAGAGCTTTCCCGGCAGCTCCAACACATTCAGACAGTTTTCAGCAACAAGCACGTGGCAGGGATCCCATATCCCATGACCCTTGGCCAAGGCCTGTACCGACTACAAACATCTCAGTGCGCCGGCAACTCTGAGAAAGAGCTTAAGGAATATCATTTTAACTGGTACACGGCTCGCCCGCGGATGGATCCACACGGCCATGTCAGGAAGGCACTAGGGCCGACGTACGCCCATAAATACCATACTGAAGACTTCTGGGCAGATTGTAAAGATGACAAGGAGGTACGCATGAGGCACTACATGTGCATGACCGTGCAGTTCCTAAGGAGGGTACAACTGTTCCAGGTACTAGACCAACTCGAGGAAGATGAGTCCATGCTTATGCATCCAAGGTACTTGGCAGTTGCCAACTTGGCAATCCCCTCCATAGACTGGGATGAGCAAGAGGTCGATGACCTAGACACCATCACCCAGCCAATCATAATGCACACTAAGGAGTGGGTAGATGGGCAGGTGGTGCAGCTGAAACAACAAGGAGTGGTCCTAACGTATGAGGCGCTCAAGAGCGAGCCCAGTGCCACGGAGGACACTGTCACCACCACATCAACTGGTGAGACATCCAAGTCTCCCCCAGTCACTAGGTCCCAAAAGAGAAAGGGAATAGAGACAACACAATCTGCCGACCCCACAGAGCCAGCAAAGAAAGACACGGGAGGCTCATCTCCCAAGAGGCTCAAGCAGATGGTAACAACAACTGAATTGCAGCCTACCTTGCTTCTCCCTGCCCCTCCTGGCGCACCACCCGCTTCTCGGGCTATGGTCGCCTCATCTCCGCCGGTAGTGGACATCTCTGTCCATCTCGCCCCTTCGCCCACGGCCGGGTCAGTGATCGTCGTTGACTCCTCTTCCGACATGACCACTTCCCCTTCCTCTTCTGCTGCCATGTCACCTATTACATCCCTCCCTCTGGCTACAATTACATCGCCCATTCCCTTCGTCGCCATGCCTGAGGCCCTCACCAAACATATGCAGAACCTTCCCCCTGAGCTCTCACAAATACTGATGAATCCAGCTCTCCAAGCGGCCCTTGCCCAAGTCCTTGCGACGACTCAGCCTTCACAACCGCCAACAGGGCCACCAGCCATGGAGGAGCAGGAACGGGAGGCCTCGAGGCCTATTGAGGAAGAGGTCGATGAATATCATGAGCACCCCGAGTACAAACATCAAACCATCGACAAGGTGGCCTATGAGGAGGAAGAGACAGGCTCTTCCGAGAGCGGGGATGAAGAGGATGGCTCGGGCGCCAAGGAGGTCATCCAAATATTTGATGAGGATCTTGAGGAGGAGTCGGCTCAGCAACTGAAAAACATCGAGGAGGAGGCAGAAAAGTTGCCATCTACTGAAGAGGGGCAGCTGCCGGAGGAGCAGCCGCTAAAGGATTTATCGAAGGCCAAGACCCATGTTGTGAAGAGCCCCGAGGCCGAGGCTGCTAAGGAGAAGGAAGAAGAAGAGGTAGCTAAGGAAGAAGATCCCACCCGGATATTGTCCACAAAGCTGCCCGTCAAATGCCTCATGTTTTATGGAGACTCCGACAAGGAGGAGGAAGCTGCCAAGGAGAAGGAAGAGCCCCGAAAGGAAAAGGAGGCAGAAGTCTTGCCTATAACTGAAAAGGGTGAGGGCAGCTAGGATGCACCCAAAGACAAATCTGCTATGTCCGACTGGCTGGAGAAACAACTAGAGAAGACTACCCCAGTACTAAAAGACCCCAGGGCGAGATTGGAAGCCATCTTGGCTCGATCCCTAACCACAACTAAGAAGGAGAAGAAGCCTAAGGTCTGTTCTAAGATAACCATGGACACTTCCGGCTCCCGGGCAGCACAAGTAGCAACGCCAACTATTGGCTAGGTCAGAGTTAGCTACAATATCTCTACAATTAACCTAGGGACAGCAACCAGGGAACAGAAGGTTGAACATCTGGAGGAGTCAGTGGCCACAGTGGTGCATCTAATCAAACAGGATAAGGTCACCAAGGACGAGCTCAAGGCACAGGTTGCTGCCCTGACCGATTATATTCAGCAGTGGTCCTCAGTGGATGACCTGCCCACTACCTCTACAGCCACACCGCAGTTACTCTCCAAGGAACAGATAGATAAACTGGAAAAAAGGAAAAACTTAGTGAAGATTACTGAGGATTGGTTCCAACGGGTCGTGAGTGTCAAAAATGTGGGAATCGGCATGGCTGTGCAGATAGCCAATAAGTTCTTGGACCTAACCCAATCCCTGGAAAGCACGCGGAGGCTCTGCACCAACTTCCCTGCAATTTACCACTCTACCTTCCCGAGAATTGAAGCCATCCTTCAGCTGCCTGAGGATACATGGGAAGAGAAGCTAGAGCTGAAGAAAGAAGATCATTGGCTGGTGGATGTGTGGCGCAGAGACCTCGACAACCGAAGGGATAGGCTGGAGCAAATCCTGAGCAGAGTGGATCCGGATATTGCATGGATCAAGGAAATCCGGGTAGAATGCACTTAGTACCTTAAGCTGATGGCGGGCTATGATATGCCCACGGTGCAAATAGATGTCGAGAAGGTGAAGTCATACTTCCAGGAGAAGATGAAGGATGGAACAGCCGGAGAAGTCACCATAGAATTCCTAAGTTTTGCTGCCCGTGCCTTCGATCGATCAGAGCTATTAAGGGACCAAGGCTCAAGGTATGACGAGGATTGGAAGCGGCTGGAAGAGAACACCAAAGAATGGAGCTACCAAGCATTAAGATGCGAGATCATCGAGATCGACAAACTCCAAGTGGTCATCCTCAAGTATATAGAGCATGCGGCTTCCGAGGAGCAAGAAGGCAGCCTGGCCAAAGAAGAAGACCTCCCTGAAGAGTAGCTACAGCCAAGAAAATAGCAATTAACTACAAGACGAAAGAGCAATAGTGTCATCCACTAGATGACAAAATAGGGAAGGGACAAAGAATGTTTTTAAATTGTAAATCTATTTGGGGGGTAGGTGAAACCCTATTTTGTAATGAATCTTGGCCACATAATGAGAATGAATCTTGGCCACTCATTTAACTTTTGGAAAACTATAAATAGAGGACTCCTCTCATTTGCAAAGAGAGAGTTGAGTTGTTGTAAAGGCATGCTGCAGAAATTTATAAGAAATAACATTGACTTGGTGTATTTCCTTGATTTCTCTCATGTCATTTGATTCATTTCTCCAATTTCACATGTTTAGTTTAGATCTCTTTGCTGTTTAGTTAGTTGTTCATGTTATTTGGATAAGTCTTAGGAATGCTGTTGGCTGATTGTGAAAATTCCTGCTTTGTTGACGATCCCTTAGTCCATACTTTTTACTGTTTGCTGAAGGTAGATAGCTGTGCAAAGTTAGCCTGGACTTGATTTAAAGCTGCCCCAAACACTTATCTTTAGTTCATGCATGTATGTGGTGGATGAAAGATAAAAATCTGTAGCCCTTAGAAGATAGCACAATTTCCATGATACTGTGAAGTCCCTAGTTAAGTGGGATATTGTTTTAAGGAATTGTCCATTGCATGAACTCCATTGTCACTATTCATAGCAAGCTTCAGACTTAGGAACTTTTCTTTCCCTTTGCTCTTTTTCCTTTTTTTTTAGAAATTGAACAATACCAAGGTTCATTGCACATTATAGAGCCAAATTTAACAACCAGATGGAGTTTGAGACTGCTGTTTGAACCTACAGCCAACACATAACTGCTTTCATACTAAAACTCCTTTTCGAAGATCTAACTTCATGCTTCGCATCCACACTTTGTATTTCTGTAAGGCCGCCTTGTGATTCCAGCAAATCACATCAAACTACTGAGGTATCTAAGCACTGTCATGACCTGACACCTGAGAGACCTTGGGATAGTGTTCTGCAACTCGATTGTGGGAGATTTTCTTTCAAGAGAGGTAGTGCACCTAAGCACTGCCTGTGTTGAGAAATGCATAAAAACACCATCAACAAAACCTAGTCGTTACTCATGGAATCCATTGTATAGAGATCTGGGTTTGAGGGTTTAAGGTCACATGGAGAATGCCCAGGATGGGCTTGATGCTAGGGCAACAAAAGATTGGGGGAAGGATAGTTTTGGTGCAGGGAATGCATATGCTGAGGGGAAGGGTTTTTTGTCCTCTGGGCGTGTAGGGGAGGAGCACAACCGCGGCTTGAATTCGATAGGAAATTTCAGAGATGGCACTCGATTTGGGGGCCAGTATGGGGGTGGGTGTTCTTCAAGTTCACATGCTTTTCCCAATGTCGGGTATTTCAATGGGCCGAAATCTACAATATTTGCTAACCCTAGGATTGGTGTTGCCCCCATGCAGAGATCTCCTTTTCTAATTTTCCCTACTTCCTCAGTTCTTGAAGTTTTTTTGGAGAAGTTGGCTTCTGATTAGGAGTATTTTCTATCGAATCATGCCCTGATTTTCTGTTTTACAAAGATTTGGCTAAAACTTTATGATTTGCATGCTTGGGTCACAGAGAACTAGCAGGAGTACATGGATGGGGAAATAAGCATATACCTCGACGCAAGGGGTTTTTTAATTTTAGAATTTGATTCTCAGAAAGATAAGGACTTGGTAATGGAGTGTGGCCCTTGGATTTTTCAAGGTAATTTTTTGTGTATGAAACCTTGGTTTCCAAAGTTTGACCCACAAACAAATTTTTTTAATACAGCTTATCTGTGGGTTAGGTTGCCATATCTTCCTATTCAATTTTGGGAACTTGATTGTTTGAGGGCCATTGAAAATTCCCTAGGAAGTTATCGTTGCTCAGCTGAGGAAATGATTGGCTATTAGAATTCCATGTGTGCTCAAATTTGTGTTAACATGGATTTGGGTAAGGGCCTCCTTGCTGAGATGCTCCTAAAGGTTGGCAATAGATGTTGGGGACAACCCATTGATTAAGAAAACATTGCTTTTAGATGCAAAAGATGCTTTACAATAGATCATTCTACTTCCCATTGTAGGAAGCAGTGATCCCTTGAGAACCATGCTTGGAGGAAGCCGACATGGTGGGTTGGTGTCGAATCGCAACACCATGTTGTTCCCCCTCACTCTCCCAAAGAACTAGCAAAGTTTCTTGCCTCTGCAAAGTACTTCCCAACTTCTTCTCCTTCTGGGGCTAAGCCTCTGGTCCCATCTACTATTCACTCTAAGAACTTGGTGGATGTTGCTCCTATAGATGGGAAGCAAGGCTCCTTAGATAGTGTTGCATCAACAATCTCAACTCATTCCTCATCATCTTCGGGCCCTCCTTAACTTGTTGGTCTAAATTCCATGGGTAGAGAATAGTCTGATCGAACAAACTTTGGGGATGTGATGGGGAAGGAACCTTTAGAAAAGGTTGATCAAAACATGATGGCATCACCTCACTATGAGAAGGAATGGACTAAGTTTGAGAGGAGGAAATCTTTCTCAAAAAACATAATATGTTGCTCAGATCAGCCACAAAGGGAGGAAATGCCTCTAATGAGGCTCTCTGATGGCTGGGTTGTATTTGGCTTTGTGTTTGTCGGCTGTGATAGTAGGATGTATGGGCTTCTATGACATGGGGTTAGGTGGTCTGGTTGTTTAGTAGATTTGGGGGGTCGGCACAGATGTAACTCTATGAGGTCGGGGCTTGTATGTGGATCTTTGTTTCAATAGTGTCTGGCTTTGGGGTGGTTTTTTGGATGGTTCTAGGGATAGGTCTATGATTTTTACCAGTTGATGGGTTGAACAATGTAATATCTTATTCTAGCAATCAATATTAACAAATTTATGTATCAAAAAAAAATATATTATGTAAAAATAAATATAAATTAAAAAGAATAACACAATTTTTAAAATAAATTTATATTTTAAAAAAAACTTATTTTACTCTTATCCACTTTCTTTTATCAAATTTTAATCATATTTTATGATGATTTCCCTTTCCCTTCTCCCTTCCATTATTTTTTCTCTATTTTATAAATAAGTTAAATAAAAAAAAATCCTCCAACCATGATATCTTTCTAGTCATGCACAACACTCATTGTTCTCTCATCATTTTTAGCAACTCGAATTGGAAAATGAGAAAAATCAGCTAAATACATTATATTTGGTTGACATTTTTTATCATTATTTTTTAAAATTTAAATCTTGAGGGAAGACAAAGACATAATGTTGTGTCTAAATTTATAACAATATTTTCATTACAAATGAAGCAAATTCAAATATTGTAAATTTGTTTTAATTTGTATTAGATATTACTACATTAAATTGAAATATTCATGAATTTTTCACGTATGTTTTAAACTTTAATATATCATAATTTAATTGAATTTGAATTGATTAAATTTATATTTCAATTATACTAAATATATAAATTTACGTCTTACAAATAATATTTTTAAATATATAAAGATTTTAAATTTTAATTAATTTTAAAAAAACATAATAAAAATTACATAATTTAATTAAATAACTCCAGAACAAATAATTACAACGAAGGTGTTCCCTCTATAAAGTCTCTCTGCCAAAATATTTGAATCGACGATTCAACTCGCTGGAGAAGGGATGGAAGACCATTGCATTAATCGTTGCCCTTCATTTTTACATTGAAATTTGCTGGCGAATTAATTTTACATTGACTTTGTGTACTTCCTGTCTTTAAATTACACAAGGCCCATCATAAATATATACCTCACCTGATATTAAGTCTTGGAGAAAAGTAACTGACTGCCACTAGCATTTTTTATTCTCGTACGTGCAACGTGGACACGGGAGACTAGAACAATTCCAAAAATTCAAAATAATTCAATGAGTGTGCAACCGTCAGAATAATATATGCAGTAAAAATCACTTGGATTAGTACATATCGCGATTCGCCGGGTTTACTTTTCAGAGCCAATTTAATGCTCGATAGAACAAAAAGATTTTATTTCACCTCTAAGGTAGTCAGCATGGAAATCGTATGGATTTAAAGTTAATGGGAAATTTAGTGTTGATATTACTGTTGTATGTAGTAAAATCACTTGGATTTGTACATACGACATGGTTTACTTTTCAGACCCAATTTAAAGTAGCAGGGGTCGTTATTCCTCTGCATCAATTTTCCTACGTTAGATTGTACTTCAAGGAAATTCTCTCATTTAGCAGAGCCTGTCATTGCTTCTTTTCCTGCTTTAAACCTGTAAACTCAATTAAATTTGAAGCTTTAAGGTTGCAGCAGGTTTTAATCTTTGCAGAGCATTAGTTAATGATAGCTTCATTGCCTTACAATTACCATGAGAAAGTGTGGACTAGAGGTTATTGAATCTGCCTAGTAACTTGTAAGCTCTGCCTTTAACCACTTTTTTTTCATTATGATATTGCTATTAGGATTCAACCGTAGTTTCGAGTCAAACTCATTAACCCATGTTTCATGAGTAGTGGTTCAACAAGAACCCATCTCTCATGATATCAATGGTCCACTTAGCACTCATTGCATCTAGGTGATGCTCACAGAGGTGAAGCACTGGTCCGTCCCGGGAGGTCACCCATCCCAGTACTGCTCCAGCTCAAGCGCGCTTAACCAGGGAGTTTTCTCCAAGGTTAAGCCCGCTTGAGTTGTTACCCCATTTGCAAAACCTTCAGCAAGTGTTGTGCCTTATGAACCATTCATAATAGAGCCCCTTTAGCTCATCAATTGATAAGTAGGAGGTATTTTTCCACAGCGTGTCAAATTATGATATTGCTATCAGGATTTAGTCATTTGTCAAATCCATCTTTAGTCATTTAATGGGAAGCATTATTTTAAATGATTTTTTTTAATTTTTTTTTTAAAATACATTGGATCCATACATTAAAACTTGACATAAATATTTTAGCCTAAAAAGTTTTAAAATAGATTAAATCTATAGAAGCAAAATATGGAGAATTATTAAAACATACAGACAACATTAGTTTTTAATTTTCTAATATCCATCACATCGCTAAATCAAATATTTCACTTTCTTCCACTTGCAAATTAAAATCTTGTTTAAGTGTAGAAGAATGTGTGAGCCTATATCATTAAAAAATGCAACTGAAGGTAGCTTTTAGGAGGAAAATAAATTAAGATTTAAGTTTTCCCATCACACCATAATGTAGTCATTTTTCTTTCATCTTCCAACTTTGTGATGGTCTAAAATCTTTCATTTTAAAGTTAATTTGAAGCTATCACTTCTCCATTACAACCTTTGTTGCACAAACAACATCATTTAGTAACTGACTTACCAACTAACCTCATGTACTACATTAATGTATGGAATATATATATATATACTAAATTTTTCCCTAATTGACATTCCACACCTCTTCGGCGTACCCATTGCACACTAAGGTGCGATCGCTAGTTTTTTTTTTAATTTCCAACAAATTAAAATTTGCGTAGGTGACGTATTTGAGCGCGTTGAATATAAGATGCATTTAATGTACCATTGCACTAGACCCTTGGATAGATTGTCACGTCTCTTAAATAATGCAAGACTCGATACAAACAAAGCAAAGTGTAGGTTTTATTTGGGCTCGCCATTTTATGGTTTGTCTTAGCATGACTTAGGGTTTCGTTTTGGCTCCTTTCATACCTCTTTTTAAGGGATTTTTGGGAGTTTTTATGCATTTGTTTTCTTCATCTAGTCCTTTCACTTAGGTGGCTTAGGGCTTTATAAATGGTTTCTAAGTGCATTTTGAAATTTCTTTTAAATTTTTTTAATTAAGTAATTATTTAGAGCTTGACATAGTAGATGTTAAGCTTATATGTAATAGGTATGAGAGTTAAAGTCTTATTGTTATGTGGCTTTTATCCTTTTTAAGTAATATTTGATTTTTTGGATTAAGAATTTCTAAGAGCTTCATAATATTTAGTTCTTTTGGATTAGGAACCTTTACAAGAAATATTGATTGTTCAACTTTTATAACCATCAAGAAGTTGAAATATTTCTTAACTACTCTAGCTATTGGTTTATGAGAAACACTTTGCAAGTGCTTTCTCACTAGACCCAAGATTTTAAAGTTTCGGTACAAGTATCCTTTAAAATCTTAATTTGGGTTAAACCCCCAACACTCTACATTCCTATGGGGCATTCCTAGAGCAAAGTAATAGGACTTTATTATGGAATTAGTAGTTTCACTTATTATTCTTTGCCTAGCATCCTTAGTTTGAGATAGGAGTGTATCAACTATTTGTTTAAATCAAACATCCTCATTTTGTAAGTGTGCCAATGATGCTCTACTAATGGGAGAAAGGTGTAAATTATGAGCTATTTGCTTTAATGCATCTTTTTAATTCTCTCTTCTACTTCTGTAACTTCTTCCCATTTTCCCTTAATGACCTCTATCAATTCTTCTGAAAATTATTTATTATGTCAACCATGGGATATTGACTAGAGTAGGAATGTAATCCAACATGGCTTGGAGCATTGTCGCCTTATTCTTTGTGGAAGTTATTATATTCATTTGTGTCACTAATAAGGGCCTCCCCAATGTAAATAGTGGTTTGTATATATTGCTCATGCATACAGTATGTGTTCTTTTTAGTTTTACGCATTCTCTTTAGGGATTTTTCTCTCCTTCTTAATCATTTTCTCCATAAATTTTATTTCTCTAATTGATCCCTTGTGATTCTTTTCCTAGTACTTCCATCATAAGGTTTTCTCCTAGAGTTTCTTCCTCTTCCTCTCCTTCCTATACTAACTACACATATTTCCTCTTGCTTTTTATTTTTTTCTCGATTTTCTCTAAGAAGGCACTACTTCTTTCCCCCTCTTCTCTAGAATCATTAGTAATAATTCCTCTATTGTGTCCTTTGTAGGAGATTCTACTCATTTTTTTACTTCTTTAGGTAAACTCAAGGATAAATATATGCTCAATAGATTCCTTGGTGTCTTTTCCAGAGATAGGAAGCTTAATCTATCATTAGAGAGATTGGTGCCTCTATTTTAATATTGTTATATTAGACTTCTCCTTCAATATTTCCTATACCTTCCTCATTTCTCCCTATTTTTGTATGTCCTTTCTCCTCAAAGTTCTCAATAATAGTGCCACATTTAATAACCTCTTGATGTTTTCCTAACTTCCCCACTTTGCCTTTGTCCCTAGGAAACTCTATATCAAATAAATGATGACCCAAGATCTCTTTACATATAATTAAAAATTATATTCTATTTTCCTCTTCCTTTGTATAGAAGGATCCACTAAATATATCTTGTGGAGAGAATATTCTTAGTTTAAACAACATGAGGGTTTAATCTTGGTCTAGGGGATTCACCTCTTCACAAGATTATTTCACTTTGTGAGACATGCAATTGTAGGCACTTAAATTTGAATCTACATCATTAATCAAGTGTTATATATTAACTAATTAGTTAAATAAAATTATTTAATTAATTAGTTCATCTTGTTAAACACATCAAAATGTTAAGGGGGGTGAATCAACATATACTAAAACTTAAACAATTCCATTTTGCAGTTTAAACATCAAATCACATTAATTGAAAGAAGTTTAGAAATGAAAACATGCATGACACAATGACACGAATATTTTTTATGTGGAAAACCCAATGAGGGAAAACCATGGTGAGAGTTAACTCACAATATATGAAGCTTGTTGCTTAAAAAAATTACAATGTAGTTTAAGGCTCACTACCTAAGGACTTCTAGACTAAGGCACACAACCTTAGGGAAAGATACAAGGATTTGTTGAGACTCACTATCTCATAGTAGGATACATGAAAATTATAATGAAAAACACAAACATGAACTGATATAAAGAAGCATCTAGCACATATGTCGATGTTGCAATCCCTTTTTTGCACAATCACTCTAGCATATTGACTTCACACACTTCATATTCAACATATTGCTCAAAATGATTTCACTATACTTAGTTACTTTCACAAATGATTTTTTTCTTCTATATAAATACCCTCCAAAACAACTCAAAACCTCAATTAGGTTAGCTCCAAGATGAATTTTATATGAAATGAATGATACAACGTAGGTCAGCTCCAATCATATACATTATGAAGAGAAAAAGAGTTGTGGATCAATACACAGAATAATAGGAAAAAACAACATCACAACACATACTCGAATGAAAAAATAATTAACCAGGATCAACTATAGATGAAGGAAACATGACTATTAGCCCAAACAATGACAACACCACTAAAACTGCTAAATGTTCAACTTTACACCATTGAGGGAAAAAAACAAAAGCACCATGCAGACCAACATGTGAATAATGTAGTCTATGCACAATACCTCCTCAACCATCCTCTGAAGTATTTGAACATTAAGTGTGAGCACAAGATGAGAAACACATGTTATGTGGAACAATTAAGCATTTGGAACCAACTATACTACATTGTCCTTTAAAAAATACACTTGTTGACGACCAAAACACATGATCTAGTAATATATTATGCATTGAATGTAACTGAACATATCCACAAAATTGCAAGGCCAAAAATTCACTTCTGGAGGAATGCAAAGCATTCCAACATGCCTTCATCAATACTTTACTCTGCCAAAGCACAAATTAGCACAAATCGAAACTATGTCACTTTTAAAATTTTGTAGGTGTAATGACTTGAATACTTGGGTATAACATCTTCACATATGAACCATCTTATCTTTTGAACCATAAGATAAAATCTTTCTCTACAAAAGGATGTGAACCAAAATACCATGACTCTATCTTAGAGTATACATGGTGAGTGCCTTAGAAAATCTTTTGCAACTTATCTCAATGTGTGGTACACCAAATAGGAATGATATATATGTAGAAAATATAGGAAACATATTGGAACAAGTGTACCCACCTCCACATCACACATAGACATCAGACTGATCATCATGATTCTACCTCATACTACACTATTGTCTTGCATAAGTTGATATCTATGTACATCAACTATCTCTAGAGTATTATACAATCTTTAGTACATCTAATAGACATCAGTGACAACACATCTTGAGTTGACATCAATGACAACACATATTGCCAACAATCTCCCCCTTTGTCATTGATGTTAACACACATATATCTACAAGACTTCTCTCCCCCTTTGACATCAAGGGAAAAAGGAATAATATCTTCTGCTTATATCAGCCCAAAAATTATTTGAAGTCCCCTTAATATACAAATTTTATCAAAACTCTCCCCCTAAGATGGATATACCTCAAATTGGATGTTATGTACAAAATATTTTCAACAAAAACTCAAAAATATATTATAATGCTTCACAAAACTATACAAAGACAAAATTGTCTTATCCACACCTTTGCAACTTCTTTAGAAGGTAGAATATTCTTGTAAATTACCTTGAGGTGTGCCAGAGTTGCAACCTAATTTTCTTTTGGTGAGGTGAGAATATGATTTTGACATTCAAGCTACATGCATAAATCCCCAACCTCATCCACACTACTTGGAGCCATCATTTTTTTATCAAATTTTTCTACTTCAACAAGCAACCTAGATAATAAAGCAAGTCTCAAGTTGACTGCTTCCCTCAGCTAACCAAATTGTTTCTTATTTTGTTCTATTTGATCCTAAAGCAATGACAACTATAAATGAAGATTTTTTATTTGAGCTCTAGTTTCCCCATCCTTATCATTTGATCTGATCATGTATATCCTGGTCATTTGAGTGATTTATGAACCAATAGATTCAAACTAATCTTTGATTCTTTTGGTGGAATTAGGCCATTTCAAAAAAAAATGATAAAGTATAGTAAATTCATCCACTCATTCCTTAAATGTATTCATATTCTCTTCCAATTTGTTTTGTGCATTGGTACATTGGTCAGATGTAGATCAACCATTCTTTTTTATCTTTTCTTTCATCTAGGATCTCTTGCTCTGCCTTCTACTAAATATACAAAAAATGATCCTTAAAAGAATATATCAAAAGCTTCAATTTCTATTCTATATGTAAGTAAGAATCTATTTTTACCTTAGGTAAACCCTCCTGAATGATCTTCACAATATCATCAGTTAATCCACTCTTCTTCACATGTTCTACTAGGATCTCCTTCCTTGCAAAATAATGTAGAATACCTCAAAGATGTAATTTATGAAGCGGATAAATGTTTGACAAGTCAACTTATCCTTCATGGGTAGGAATTTGTAGAAGTCGAGGTGTCACCAGAGGTTGAAATTACATCTACAAAATCAAAAGGTCTTTATAAGATTTTGATGATGAAGAACCCTAACCTTTATCCATGGAAGTGTTTTGCTTCTCAACTGTCTCCACTGCAATATCATGTACTTTCCAAAGATTGTTTTCTTTCTTCTTCTCAAAATTCTCCTTCTCCTTTTTGTCTTCTTTCTTTTCTTCTTTTTCCATATCTATGTCACAGATTTCTTGTATTTTATGGACACTAGAGACACCTTGTTCTTCTTGCAATCTAGAGGCTCCTTTTACTTCTTGTTGACCAGATATGTTTTTCTCATTTGTATTCTCTAGACAAGGAAAATTTTTAGTTTCTTATTCATCTAGAAGCACTTGTGCACTTATTTCAACATCAGTATCATGCATTTTTAAATCAACATCAAGTTCACTTTGCAATTCATTAATTATTTTCTATTTAGCTTCTTCAATTCCACTTTGAATCTTCCTCTTGACATCTTCATCCATGCTCATCAGTAGATCTATTATTTTAGTCTAGAGCTCCTTGGCTTTTTGTAGATAAGTATCGATTTTTCCTCTTGGGAAACAAGAATACCATCTTTGTCAATTACTTGTAGTTTTAGCTCTTCATTAGCCTTGATGGCATCTTCTCTTCTTTTTCTTGAAGCATTAGCAAGCTATCTAGAGCTTTGTCTACAATTTCACTGAAGAGAATATTCTTCTTTAGCATTTATTCAATGATAGTATTTTCAATTGTATTCTTGTCCTTTGAAAGTACATCCAGATGAAGATCCATTGTATCATTTAATAAACCATATTTTACAATCCCATTAAATATTACACCATAATCTAGAGGGTCATGTTTTACCAGAGGATTTTTCTCAATCTTCTCCTCGACAATCTCCTTTCCTTTCTTATTTTGCAAATGAATTTCTTCTCCTTCTCCTTGTATTGTTCTTTTCTTTCTTCTCCTCAAAATAAAATATTGTACTTATTCTTCTTCATCCTCTTCATCATCATCCACATTCATGGGATTGATCTTTTCCCTTTTTTCATGTTGCTTAAGTCTAGGCTTCTTTCTTTCAACAGTATTAGTTTGCACTAGTGCTAGTACTATAGCAACCCTTCTTATGTTAGGAAGTGTTTGAGATAGTCCAAAGGTTGTATCAATGATATCACAAAATCTACTTGTCCTTATAGGAGCTCATGTAGCTGTAGAGGCTTTTGATTCTTCTGCAGGACCCTCAAGAGTGCTAAACACCTTTTTCTACCTAGACATCATCTTCCCCACATTTGAAATATTCTCCACCTTTTATTCTACCTTCTTCTTGATTTTCTTATTGGTTGTCTCATCAAATGTGCCAAACCTTTCAATAGAGGGATGCCTAGTTTTGTTGAGCAAAATGTTAGCATATGCAATCTAGTCAAATCCATAGACCTCATAAGGAAACTTTGTTATCCATGAAATTCTTGGTTCAATTGTCTCCATATAACAATTGTCTTTATCCACCATAAAAGTGATTCCATTCTTATATTTATGCATAATTTGTGAGGGCATCATATCCCTCTTCTACATTTCATTTTGAATTTTTTTGAAGAAACCCCAAAACATTTGTCATGTTGTTTGGTATTCAGAAAGCTATACATGTGATCCCTAATATTTTGTGAAATAGAGATATCCTTCTCCATACCACATTCTTCAAACCAAGAATTTCTTTCAATAAATAGAATATAAGGTAAACAATCAACGTGCCACACAAGAAATTATAGTGTGAATCCTTGGTTCTTTGCATATATTCTTTGACAACTACTACCACAAGAGCTCACAAAGATCATAATCCTTTCTTTCCTTCACCATTTGATGAGTAGTTTAGATGATAGTGGTGGTAGCAAAACCTTCCATGTTTATGTAGTAATATTTGTATGCAATACCCATCATGGCATACCAAACCCCTAAGTTAGAGATGTCATCCACAATTTGGGTTCTTTTGTAAAAAAATTCTTTGGTAAGCATCACAACTTCTTCATTCTTCATAGGCTTCAGTGTTAGTACAGGTCCAGCGGAGTATAATCTAGTCGCAACCTTGATAACTTCCTTTGTAATTAGGTGGGGTTTATCAAGCCAAAATATATCTTCATGAATTTGACTCAAAGTAATTCTGACACATTAGTCTTCAAAGGAAAAGTTGGGGAAACCCTTCCACACATCTAACCTTTTTCTTCCACATTTGCATACTCTATCTTGAGCTTAAAATCATCATCTAAGATTTGAGTCTATCTGAACTCTTCCATATTTAGAAGGTTGTACTCATTTAGCTATGAGTGAATGTAGATGCATACATCTTTTGAATGCAACACATTGATAAGAATATAAGAGAATGCTCCATCTTTGTTAGTCATAGTGGATATGTATAGATTTTTCTTGAAGTTTGTTCTTGGATTCTCAACAATGTCAATGATAATTAGTGTAGCCATGTTAGCACTTTTTAAAATCCAAAGTTTTACAAGAAAACTAGAGAAGTGCCTATGAATACTACTATTAGGGTTTTCACACAACACATTGAAAAAATTTATGTTTCTCTTAGCACTTGAATACACTTGATATATTTCAAATAAAATCAGTTTTGATTCGATAGGGACTAAGTATGCTTCACACCAACCCTAGTTGCTCCATAATAAATATATTTCTCAGTGAGATTGACACAAGAAGCTTTTTACTATATGAGATATTACAAGGATCCATGATCATTCAACAAACTTCCACAACTTAGAGTGTATTTTCTCTAAAACCTTGAGCAAATAAATCCATATCACCATTAACCATTATCTTGAAGACTTCAACATCATATGCTTTAAAGGGGTTTGAATTTTTTTTGTAATTGCAACTCCCCCTAAGCCAATACCCTCTTTTCAATTACCAAAGGATCCATCTACACCAAGCTAAGGTATAGATTCATTATTTGCTTCACTTCCTTTTACTATCATACCTTGTTCATTATTTTCTTTTGTTGATTAGAGTCAATCTTCTTTTGAAGAGTAGAAGGTCATGCATTCTTTCTCTTGTAGAACTTTGCAATGTGTCTGAATTTATTACAATTGTAGTAGGTGGTACTACTTTGTGGAGCATAATTACTTCTTCTCACATTAGATCTACAATCAGTGTCCCTATGACCAAATTTTTTGCATGTGAAACAATGACCTTAGAAGGATTGAGAAGTCACAGCATTACTATTCCTTATCATTTTACTTAGATTCATTCATTAGCCTTGTGACCAAATTTATTTCAAGCATAGAAATGATCATAAAATAATTGAGATTTCATAGAATTGTACCTTAGAGACCTAAATGAATTCTGACTCATCTTTCTTCTACACTCAATAGCTTTGTGTCCAAAATTATTGCAAGAATAACAATAGCCTTGAAAAGATTGATTGAACCTAGTAGGGGCATGTTGTCTAGCTAGTGGACGAACTCTAAATCATTTTTTTCTCTAGATAGGATTGAATCCACTTCCTTTATTTTTTTCTTGATTTGTCTTTACATCTCCAAAGGATGTCTCCTTAGGTTCTTCAATGCATGCTTTCTCATCCTGTGTTTCAAGCTTCCCCTTTGCTCTAAAATATTCATATAAGTTTGTAGAAGCACTGGATGATGGACTTTTACCTTTTTCAAAACCAAAGTGAGAATTTTCTTTTGATGGATTTTGGGAGTTAATCAACTGATCAATAATTTTAGAACATCCTCTTAGTTTTAAGCCTTTTTCAATTTTCTCTTTTTTTCTTTTTCTAGCTCATTTCTCAGAGTGATAATATCTTCCTCAATCTTTGAACATTCAATTGCTTTTATCACTAAGCTTGGTATTCAAGCAATCCTGAATCCTCTTTCCTTCTTCAAATTTGACTTTCAAAAATTAGAGATCACATTTTTTGCCTCCTTGATTTTAATTCCACATCCTTTATCTCCTATTTCAGCTTTTAGTTTGCCAATTTCTTATTTTAATCTTCCAGCTTAGCCTTCAATTTGGAAATTATCTCCTCTGATTTTTCAATTATGACCTCATATTTGATATTTATTGTTATTGATTCATCCATATCTTCAAGAGCGGACTAGAGTTCTCCTTCAAAACCAAAATCAAAATCTTTTGGATTGGTGTCCCAACCTTTAGGTTCCATTGAATCTAGATCTTGTTATGGAATAAACATATCATTGATTTTTGCTACAAACCCCATGTGTTCAAGTGCAGGATCTACCTCAGTTGTTAAGCCTATAAAATGCACTTGGCTTTGATACCAATTGTTGAACATAGTGAAATACTAAGAGGGGGTGAATCAACATTTGTACTAAAATTTAAACAATTCCATTTTATAGATTTAAAAACATCAAATCACATTGATTGAAAGAAGAGAATAAATTAAAACATACACCACACAAGGACACCAATATTTTTTACATGAAAAACCCAATGAGGAAAAAACCATAGTGAGAGTTAACACACAATATATGAAGGTCACTGCTTACAAAAATTATAATATGGTTTAAGGCTCACTGCCTAAGGACTTGTAGATTAAGGTGCACAACCTTAGGGAAAGATACAAGGGCCTACTAAGATGCACTATCTTAGAGTAGGATACATGAAAATTATAAGAAAAACATGAACCTGAATTGTTATAAAGAAGTATCCAACATATGTTAATGTTCGAGTCCCTTTTTGTATAATCACTCCATCATACCGACTTCACACACTTCATATTCAACATACTTCTCAAACTCAATTTATTGTACTCTATTACTTTCACAAATAAAATTTTTCTTCTATGAATACCCTCTATAATAACTCAAAATCTCAATTAGATCAGCTCCAAGATGACTTTCATATGAAACAAATGATACAAAATAGGTGGGCTCCAATCATATAGATTATGAAGAGAAAAAGAGTTGTGGATCATCACACAAAATAACATGACCAAAAAGCATCACAAAACATCCTCCAAAGAAAAAAAAAATTAATCAGGATCAACCACAAATGAAGGAAACATGATTGTTAGCCCAAACAATGACAATACCACCAAAACTACCAATTTCTCAACTTTACACCGCCAAGGAGAAACAAAAAGCATCATGTAGACCAAGATGTGAACACTGTAGTCTATTCATAATGTCTCTTCAACCATATTTTGAAGTATCTAAATATTCAATGTTGGCAAAAGAAGAGAAACATATATTTTGTGGAACAATTAAGCATTCAGAACCAACTACAATCATTACACATGTGCATGAAACCACAAGGCCTGAACTTCAATTTCAAAGGAATGTGAAGCATTTTAACATGCCTTCATTAATACTTTACTCTACCAAAGCACAGACTATAACTCTATCACTTATAAATTTTGCTATAGAAGGTGTAATGACTTGAATTATTGGATATAACACCTTCACATGTCAACCATCTTATCTTATGAATTGAAAGAAAAAAGCTGTAATATCTACAGAAGGATGCAAAAAATATGACGACTCTATCTTAGAGTATACATAGTGAATGTCTTAACAACTCTTCTACAACTTATCTAAATGTGTGATACACCAAATAAGAATGATATCAATGTAGGAATTCAAGAAACGTATTGGAACAAGTGTACCCACCTCCACATCACATAGACATCAAATTGATCACCATTCTACCTCATACTACAATGCTGGCTTGCACAAGCTGATATCTCTGTACATCAACTATCTTCAGAGTATTATATAATCTAAAAAACATCTAATAGATATCAATGGAAAAGAATCTTGAGTTGACATCAATAAAAACAAATATTGTCAACACCTCTTTCCTCTAATAGTTAAATAAATAAATCTCATTTATTTAATTAATTAAACTAACTCCCCTTCATCAATTAATTAAAACATATTTAATTAATTCCCACTACTACTTAATTAAATAAATTCCATTTATTTAATTAACCTAGTCTAGCCTTTCTTATAATTAATTAATTGGATGTAATCAATTGATCCATTCCTATTTAATTAATTAAGCTAATCCATTCCAATAATATCCTCTAAATTAAAAATAATAAATCATTTGAGCCCTCCACTAAAATCCAAAATAAATCATCTTTTTATCCTCACTATCTATTCAAATCCAAAAAGCATCTCCACCCTCTATTTTTACATGTCTCCACATTCTCCCACATGTGTGAATCTTCCACATGCTCAAATCTTCACCCTTCATGCCAAGATCTAGTCTCATTCATCCATTTCCCTACCTCTTACACCTACACATACTTTAATCTCCAAGCTTGACGCATTTTAAGGTAACCTATACCTACATTTCCTTCACTTCCTCCTTCTATTTTTTACTTTAAGAGATTGCACAGGCATGCAAGCTAATTTGCATCATTAATCTCTTAAATAAATCCTAAACCTTCGTCGTCATGAATGGAGGTCTATTTAAGAAACTTACTATAAAGGAAAAATATGACTACATTTTGATACAAGTACATAATACCTAGTTTAGTAATATATAATAAAGAGAAACCAATCCAAAATTCTAAATACATTCTAAATTCTAAAAATCATGATATTTTAGCACTTTATGTCATTAACATGTTTAATACTTTATTTTTTCTCTAAATTTAGTTTTATCAAATTTGCATTAATAATTTATCTCCAAAACATTTTCTCCTCTTTTGTCTAATTTAGCATCAATATTTTCACACACTTGGTGGGACATGAGGCTTAGTACTTATTTTCATTTTGGAGTGTTAGTAAATTTAATTCTTCCATAATATTCAATTTGCATGGTCTAAATAATTTATCAAAAACACTAAATATTTTAGCTATAAAGGGCTCCATTATAGTTTGGAAAAGTTTTAAATTTTTTCTTAAACACACAAAACAATAGTCTTATCTTAAGATATTATTTAAAAATAAATTAAAAATTAAAAAGAATAACACAATTTTCAAAATAAATATTTAAAGAAATAACTTTATTTAGTTTTTACTCTTCTTCTCCTTTATAATCAAGTAACTTTCTTTTATCAAATTTTAAGGATTTTTTATGATCAACTAGAATTTGTAAAGGAGAAAAATCAGCTAAATGCATTGTATTTGGTTGACAATTTTCGATCATTATTTTTCTTAATATAAATCTTGAGGCAAGACAAACACATAAGAGCATGTTTAAATTTACATCAAGATTTGCATTAGGAATGAAGCAAATTCTAATGTTGTATATTTTTAAAATAATTTTTTCATTTTAATTTGTATTATTTCAATACTTTCAATTTATTTTTAATAAGCATATTTATTTTAAATTAAATTGATATTATTATATTAATTTTAAATATTCATGATTTTTTAATCTATGATTTAAATTTTAATTTATTAAAATTTAATTGAATTTGAATTGATTAAATTTATGTTTTAGTTAAATTGTATATATATATATATATATATATATATATATATATATATATATATATATAAATTGAATATATATATATATATCTCAAATTTTCATTAATTTTAAAAATCATAATAAAAATTACATAAAATTAAATAATTCCATAACAAATAATTTATTTTTTAAATTCATTATAGTATAGAAACAAGTGTTTGGCTAGTACTTGTCTTTATAGTATTTTAATTATAGTATTTTAGATTTAATAAAAATAAAGGTAGGTTTTGTTAATGAATAAAATTAAATGTTTATTTTGTTAATTATAATATATTAACATAATATTGAAAAATGTTACATAAATTTTATTAAAAGATAGTTAATGCATTTATATCAATATTAATAATTATTAATTTTATCTTAATTATATTATTTAAAAATCAATTATCTTATATACAAATAATTGTATATTAAAATTTTAAATATTATAAGAATATTATAAATATCAAACAAAATAAAAATCAAATCAAATGATAGTATAATATAATTACAAGAAAAAATGATAATTATATAAATATAAAATTTATCTAATAATTATGTTACATAATAATATGTAAAATATAATATAAATTTGGGGCGCCGGTCCGAGCCCAGTTGGTTAAGGTGTTCCCTGTCGCAGGGCGCCCACCATGGGTTCGACTCTCCGGGGCTCCTGTGGTACCGGTTAGTGTGTCCCGCCAGCACTACCGGTTTACCGGCGGTGGGGGGTTATATGGGGGGCCCGTGCTGCACCCGATTCCCCTCGTTAAATATATATATATATATATATATATATATATATATATATATATATATATATATATATATATATATATAATTATATTATATTAAATAATATTTATTGATTATATGGGGTTGACCTCATAATGCAATGGTTAACTTTATAATTTATAAAATTAAATATTTTACAAGCTCACTTTATAAAATTGATTTTTTTTTAAATTATTAAATATTTTACAAGTTCACTTTATAAAATTGATTTTTTATTTTTATTTTAAAATTATTATATTTGATTGGTTGAAAGTTAACTTATTAATAACTAATGAATTAAGAAAAATAAAACTCATTGCAATAATATTACCTCACGATAAAAATAAAACTCATTCCAATAATAATATTACTGAGGACAAATACTAATAAGAGACTGATAGTGCATTGCTTACATTCATAAATACATCTAGAATCTCGTTTAGAAGCTGAAATTCAAGAGCCTTATCTCATGCACCTCCTCTTAAATCAATGAGGCCATTCTCAGATGCCCTCTGTTCTACGTTAGTGACCATGTTGAACATACAAATGCAGGAAGAGGACGTGGAGATTGTAAAGTCATATAAGTGGTAGTTTCCTATCACTGTCATCTTTTTCTTTATTACTATCACTGTCATATTTTTCACATTCTGGAGAGTCGGAGACACTATCTGACTGTGTAACAGAGTCAACCAACGCGTAAACAGAGATGGAGGAGAATACATAAAAAGCCAATTCTTGGATTACTTTCCGTCGTTTCTAACAAATAAACTCAACTTCGACATCATTTTTTTGCATTTCAAACAAACTATAAATTTCTTAGAAGTTTAAACAGTTGGCGGGATTCTGCTGACCACATATTTTCTCAGCAGTTGTAGGGCGATATTAAACTTGAAGACGAATTAAGAAAGTACATAAAAACAGCGTTGGATCAGCTCTACGACTTTTGGGGAAAAAAACAGTAGTATAAATAGAGAGATAGCTAGAATCACTCCGCTTTATCCGCTTTCAACGCGCAAATGTGGACAGCAAATTAAAATTTGAAATATAACGTTTTCAAATTCTAACATGGGTGCAGGGTGACGTATTTGAGCGCGTTGAAAATAAGACGCAATTAATATAAAGTTGCGCTAGATCCTAGGATAGACTGTCGTGTCTCAAACAATGAAATACGCGAAACGTGGAGATGTTATCATAAACAGGACAAAGCAAAAGGCAAGTTTTAATTGGGCTTGCCATTTTATGGTTTGTCTAAGAATATGAATTAGGGTTTCTTTTTGGCTCCTTTCATACCTCTTTTTAAGGGATATTTGAGAGTTCCTTGCATTCATTTTGTTCATCTAGTCCTTTCACTTAGGTGGGTTAGGGCTTTATAAATGGTTAAAAAGAAAATGGGTAATTAAGGTTTCATGGACTTGTAAGAATGGCTTCGAAATTTCTTTCAAAAGTTTTCAATAAAATAATTAATTAGAGTCTGATGTTAGTAGATGTTTACATGTAATAAGTATGAGAGTTAAAGTTTTATTACATATATGTGAGTCTTATTCTCTTAAGTAATATTTTTTTTCGGTTAAGAATTCTTAGGAGTCCCACAACATTAAGCTCTTTGGGATTAGGAATCTTTTCAAGAAATATTTCTTGTTCACATTTCATGACCATCAAGAAGTCAACATGTTTTTTAACAACTTCAACTATTGGTTTATGAGAAACACTTTGCAAGTACTTTCTCACTAAACCCAAGATTCTAAAGTCTTGGTACTCTTGTATCCCTTAAAATCTTAATTTGGTTTGAACTCTCAACACTCTACATTCCTATGTGGGCATTCCTAGAGCAAATTCATAGGCCTTTCTTGTGGAATTAGTAGTTTCTCTCATTATTCTTTGCTTTCCTTCCTTAGTTTGAGATAGGAGAGTGTCAACTCTTTGTTTGGATCATACCTCCTCATTTTATAAGTGCGCCAATGATGCTCTATTAGTGGGAGATAGGTGTAAACCTGAGCTATTTTCTTTAATGCATCTTTTTTAATGCTCTCTTCTACTTGTGTAACTTCTTCCCATTTTCCTTTAACATGATCCTCTATCAATTCTTCTAAAATTGTGTCAACCATGGGATATGGACTAGTAGGAATGTAATCCAACATGGCTTGGAGCATAGTCACCTTATTCTTTTTGGAAGCTATTATATACATTTGTGTCACTTCTAATGGCCTCCCCAATATAAATAGTGACTTGTATAGTGCTCATGCATTCAATATTTTTTTATTTTTATTTTTGCACATTCTTATTTATTTATTTCTATCTTATTTTTAATTGATTTCTCCACAAATTTTATTTGTCTAATTGAGCCCTTGTGATTCTTTTCCTAGTACTTCCATCATAAGGTGTTCTCCTAGAGTTTCTTACTCCCTTTTTTTCCTGTACTAATTGCACAAATTTCCTCTTGATTTTTATTGTTGCCTTGACTTTCTCTAAGAAGGCATTGCTTCTTTCCTCCTCTTATTCACACTCATTAATAATATTGCCTCTATTATGGCCTTTTTAGGAGATTATACTCTCTTTTTTAACTTCTCCAGGTAAGCTCAAGGATAAATATATTCTCAAGAGCTTCCTCGATGTCTTTGTCAAAGATAGGTAGCTTAATCTATTTTTTTCTAGTATTAGAAATATTGGTGCGCCTAGTTTTTTATTGTTAGACAAGGGTTCTCCTTCACTCTTTATTCTACCTTCCTTATTTCTTTTTATTTCCTTACGTCCTTTCTCCTCAAGGCTCTCAATAATCTTTCCATACTTAATATAACCTCTTAATATTTTACTAACTTCATCACTCTACCTTTGTCCCTAGACAACTTTATATCAAATAAATAATAACCCAAGATCTCTTTGCATACAATTGAAAATAATCTTCTCTTGGCCTCTTCCTTTATATAGAAGGGTCCACTAAATATATCTTTTAGAGAGAATATTCTTGGTTTAAGCAACACAAGGGATTAATCTTGGTCTAGGTGGTTCACCTCTTCATAATCTTGTTTTATTTCGTGATATGTAATTGTATACACTTAAATTTTCATATGCATAATTAATCAGGTGTCACTACTTCACTAATTATTTAAATAAAATTATTTAATTAATTATTTCATCTTTCCTCTAATAGTTAAATAAATAAATCTTATTTGTTTAATTAATTAATCTAACTCCCCTTCATCAATTAATTAAATCATATTTAATTAATTCCCACTATTTTTAATTAAATAAATCTCATTTATTTGATTAACCTCGTCAATCTTTATTCTAATTAATTAATTGAATGTAATTAAATGAACTATTCCTATTTAATTAATTAAGCCAATTCATTCATCTAATGTCCTCTAGATTAAAAATAGAAAATCATTCGAACCCTCTACTAAAATCCAAAATAAATCACCCTTTTATCCTCATTGTCCATTCAAATCCAAAATGCATCTCCACCCTCTATTTGTACACATATCCATGCTCTCTCACATGTATGAATCTTCCACATGCTCAAATATTCATCCTTCATTCCAATATTTTGTCATCTTAATCCACTTCCCTACCTCTTACACCTCCACATACTTGAATCCTCCAACCTCCATGCATTTTAAGGTAATCCCCACCCTACATTGCCTCCACTTCATCCTTTCCTTCCAATTTTCACTTTGATATTTCTAGAAGCATGCAAGTTGATTTGCACCATTAATATTTTAAACAAATCCTATATCTCCACCATCATGGATGGAGGTCTATTTAAGAAACCTCCTATAAAGGACAAAGATGACTATATTTTGATACAAGTACAATGATACCCAAATTAGTAATGTATAGCAAAGAGAAACCAACAATCTAATTTCATATCATGGAGCAATTCTAGGAATCATGATTTTGTAGCTTTTTGTGTCATTTACGTGTTTAATACTTTCAATTTTTCTCTAGCTATAATTGTATCCAATTTGTATTAAGCATTTATCTTCAATGCATTTTCTCCTCATTTGTCTTAATGTAGCGTCAATATTTTTGGCACACTTGGTGGGACATGAGTTCTAGCACTAATTTTCATTTTGAAGTGGGTCAAGAAGAAGATTTTTTGTAGGTTCTTCATGTTTTCTATGTGTGTTCATGACTTTGACATCACTTTTTTGTATCTTAGTATCTCCACAACTATTTCAATATATATATTTCCTCAATCAATATCTCTACTTTATACTACTAACTCGGTGTCCATTTTATAGTTTCAACATATTTGTTCTAGTTCATGGCATGTGTGCTTCATTCTTAGTGTCTATGCCTCCAATTTTAGCATCTACTTTTTTCTACTTGCTAGGTTGCTCACTTGGTTTCTATGTAGGTCTCTTGTATTTTGAAGGCTTCTCATATATCTTTCCCCACTAATTAATCCTCTATGTAGGGATTTTCTTGTCATTTAATGTGTTTTTCCTTCTTTGCTAACTAGAGCTTCCAAGTTTACTTTCAAACTTTGGTTTTATCAACCTATGTACTAAACTTTGTTTTCAAGATATCTTATTGATCATTTTTTTTTTAAAGCCTTAATTAACTCTATTTACAAGGATTTATTTTTCCATTTGATCTTAAACATTTCCTCTACAACTTTAGGTCTTTGTGCACTAGTTTTTATGTTTGTAATTTTACTTTAGCATTTTCATAGTATAGTCTAGTTTCTGCACTCTTTGAAAATTTTTAGGACCTCTAAAATCATTCCTTGTAGGTCCCATCTCTTACATATATCATTGGTAGTAGATATCAATCCTAACTCTCTATTTTGGAGGTTTGAGTTTGTCTTAATCTTATTTTTTATGGAAGTTTTAGTTTGTCTTAATCTTATATTTTATGGAATTTTAAGTTCATATTATAGCTTATTTTTTATGTAACATTTGCTTTGTTCTAGATAACTAATCAATGTTCTTGATTTTTTTCTTGCTTATTAACATGTTTGTCATGCTTGCAGTGTTTTCTGTATCTTTTTCTTCTTGCTAGTTTTCTATTGTCACAAATGTCAATATTTTTTCTTTGATTTGTGGTACTTCTATGTACTACTTTCATAATTTACACTATAAATTTTAGCATCGATGTCTTTTTATACTAACCTTGCTTACCATGAAAAATTTGGCCTAGTTTGTTACATCTACGTTTATGTTTAAGTGTATGTGTTAAATATATTTTAGTGTATGTATTATTTATTTATTTATTCTATATATTTTAATATCTTTGAACTCATTTGCAACAATTTGTGTCAATTTAAATTTCTATACTTTTTATTTTAGCAAATCTTCAATGTTTCATAGTTGATTTTTAGTTTTAGCTATTCATATTTCTTTGTTCCTTATTATCAATTTCCTTGGTCATTTTTTGTATTGATTAAACTCTATTTTTCTATAGGAAAAATCATTCAAGCCCAAAAATTTTAAACTACTAACATATTATTGTAGGTTTATTTTATCCAATATTAATTAATAATAAAATTAACCTCACACTTCATTTTTTTAGGGAATTAATGTTCATGTGTAGTCTTGTTTTCCTTGTCCATATCGGTATAATTGTGTATGTTCTCCTCTTTTCCCACAAGGTGATATTTAGGATCAATGGTTTAAAAAAAATGTCTTGTGTGTTGTATTCTCATGAATTAAACCATGTATAGTCTTTTTTCATGTCTTATGGTAACTTTGAAGATAAAAAGTTGCTTATTTCACTTACATCGCCTAAATATCTAATGTGTATTCCCTTCCCTCATGTATTTTTATGATCTTGGGAGTAAAAAATGCTCAAATATTCCCTTTTTAATTTTCTAGTGCATCTATATCAACTTAGAATTAATCACCCAGTGATAAATCCAAAACCTCATATATGTTTTACATTTTAGTTTTGTGTTATTTATTGCTTTATTTTATAAATTTTAGCATCTTAGACTTTGGTTACAACATTTCTACGTTAATTTAAAAGCATTTGTACTCTACTCTTTAGTATCTTTGATGTTTCATAGTTAATTTTTAAGTTGTAGCTAATTATATTTCTCTCATAAGCATTTGTACTCTATTCTTTAGTATCTTTGATGTTTCATAGTTAATTTTTAAGTTGTAGCTAATTATATTTCTTTCATCTTTATCATAGATTATGTTTGCCATTAAATCTCTATTGATTTAAGATATATCTTTTATCTTTATTATCTATTTGTGTTTGTATTTAGGTTTTAGCAAATGTGTTGAATATTTTAATGGTTTAGTTCTTTATTTCGGTATTCTATATATTTTAGCATCTTTAACTTTGATTATAGTGTTTCAATATAATTTTAGTATTTATACTTTGTGTTTTAATATCTTTGATGTTTTATAGTTGACTTTTTTTGTATTAGAAATTGTAGACAAAACAATGATTAAACATAGTGTATACCAGTCCAACCTATTATTGATATTATGTAGACCACACAATGTCATAAACCATGGAACTACTTATAGACAATGTAGGATCCCTCTCAAAAAGAAACTATAATAGAACTGTAGCAACATTATACCAATTTATATATACATTATATCACCAATGTTATGCTAGAATATTTAAACACTATGCGTCCTTGGTCATTCTAGGTCTATTTAAGGATCTATTAATTCCATGTAAGGCCAACAAAAAGAACAAAATTTTAATGTTACATGTTTACAAAATAACCAGAATGTCATCATTATGTCATAAGTTCCTTATTTCACTGTATTGATCATTTTCATTCCATGGTAGGTCAATGTATGATAGGTCTTCATTGGATCTCACTTCTATTGGATCCTCCCCATGATTGATAGTAAACCTTGGCCTTTTCTAGAAATTAAGATCTTTTTCCAATATTTCAAGAGGATATTTTTTATTATATTTCTTTTGAAACTCTATAAACATTTTCATTAATGATGCATTATCTACCCTATTGAATGGTCAATACCTTCCATACTTAATCTCAGCTTTATTGGCATCTATACTTCCTTCTTTCAGCAACTTCATAAATTTATCCTTGGAAATCTCCATTGTGATTGTGACGGTCTGCATAGAAATATTATAAAACATGAGTCTTCTCACTGACTTAGTAAGTACTCTCCTTGATTCCTGGAAGATATCCTCATTCCTAGCCTTCCAAATTGCCCACAAAATATCAGAGGATACTACAAGCCAAAATAAATTATAAGAATTACTCAAATCCTTCACATAACCAAAGAAAATTTCTTACCATTTGACCCTACCCTTATCCCCCACCCCCAAGGTGAGAAAAAAACATGTTCCAAATCTCTTTTACATACAAATAGTCAAAGAAAATATGCTTAATGTTATCAAGTTTCCTACAAATAGAACACGGGTGCAAATTGGAAGAGGAAAGGGTATGAGGAAGCTTTTTTGATAAGAGAAACCACTTAAAACATACAATAAAAAAAAGAGAGTTGCAAAGTGCATTAAGAATTGATTCTTGATGCCATTAATCAATCCCTTTCACCTTCACCTTCTACTCATTTAAGAGGAAAAGGAATCTAAAGTAGGGAAAGAATCCATAGTTAAAAGAAATCCTTGGAAGTGAATACATCAAATCAAAGAGTTTGAAGATCTCATATGAAAAAGGGACACTATAAGGTTGTGAATTTAATAATTTATTGGAAAGGAGTCCTTCATATTTTAATATTAGTTTTAGCTATTCCTACATATTTTTATACTAGCTATAATTGAGGTGGTTTTTATGTTGTTTGTTGGTTCAAAATCTCTTTAGGTTTTTAGGCTATAGTGTATTGAGCATATAAATGCAGGCATCCTTCCTTGTGATGTAGGGTTTCAAAAAAAT
Organism: Sequoia sempervirens; assembly: GCA_007258455.2. Classification (NCBI taxonomy): domain Eukaryota; kingdom Viridiplantae; phylum Streptophyta; class Pinopsida; order Cupressales; family Cupressaceae; genus Sequoia; species Sequoia sempervirens. The sequence continues at coordinate 57,532 of VDFB02051442.1, forward strand.
GCAGGAAGAGGACCTGGAGATTCTATAGTCATATAAGGAAACCATTTAGTGCACTGCATGCAAGCAAAATGGTGCACACTCAAACACAGTATGCAATGACAATGACACAAAAAAATAAAATGATGAGCGGTTCTTATGGAAAACTATCCATTTAGTTACCAATTGCTTCAAGAAATTGCCTTCCAATTTTCATCTATGTTAGGTGTAATGGTTATGTAGTAGTTTTCTACCACTGTCATATTTGTCTTTATTTCTACCTTTATCAGTCATCCTTTTCACATTCTGGAGACTTCAATTTTATAAATGCTCAACCAACGCGTAAACAGAAATGGAGATTACCAATGAAATAAAAATCCAATTCTTGGATTGAGTACCATCTTCATATTAAACTTGAAGACGAATAAAGAAAGTACATAGAAACAGTGTTGAGTCAGCTAGATACGCCTTTCGGAAAACAAAACAATAGATAAAATAGAGAGAAATAGAATCACTAACTATACCTTCAACGCGTAAATGTGGACAGCAAATTAAAAATTTAAATATAACGTTGCGTAAGCCATCCTTTTAGTTGCATTTAGACTTAATCTTCAAATTTTGAAATAGGGGACGTATTTGACTGCAATGAACATAAGATGCAATTAATATACATTTTCACTAGACCCTAGGTTAGATTGTGAGGTTTGTTAAAGGATGAAAAACTCTACGCGGAGATGTTTTCATAAACATAATGAAGGACAAGGCAAGTTTTGTTTGGGCTCGCCATTTTATGATTTGTCTTAGCATGTGACTTAGGCTTCTTTTTGTTTCCTGTCATACCTTTCTTAAAGGGATTTTTGAGATTTTTGTGCCTTTATTTTGCTCATCTAGTCCTTTAATTCATGAGGCTTAGGGCTTTATAAAAGGTTATTTTTTATTTATTTTTAATTGGATAATTAAGGTTCCATGAGTTGTAAAACGGTTTGTAAGTGGAAACAAAAATTTGTTTTCAAACTTTTCAATGAAGTAATTATTTAGAGTTTGATGTTAGAAGATATTAAGTTTACATATAATAGGAATGAGACTTAAAGTCTTATTGCATATTATGTTGACCTAATCCCCTCTAATAATATTTGTTTTCTTGGGTTAAGATCTTTTAGGAGCCCCACAACGTTAAGATCTATAGGGTTAGGTACCTTTCCAAGGAATTTTTCCTTGTTCACCTTTCATGACCATCAAGAAGTTGATGTATTTGTTAACTATTTCATCTATTGGTTTATGAGAAACACTTGGCAAGTGATTTTCACTAGACCCAAGATTTTAAAGTCTTCGTTGGTACAAGTGTCCCTTAAAATATTAATTTGGATTGAACTCCCAATGCTCCCCATTCCTATGTGGGAATTCCTAGATAAAATTATCTACCTCTTGACCACTCCATATGGCATGAACCTAAAAATTTTGTATGGATTGACCCCATCTAGATGTGTGTGTGGGGGGGGAGGGGGAGTAGGGGTTGGGGGTGGGTGGAGGTGGACCATACCTTGCACCTTGAGGAATCTATAGAGATTTAGGAAAATGATAGGTGTTTTACATGGAAGGTCAACACCTACATTAACATTCCTAACACCCATTTTAGATGTCAAGAATATAACCATAATTTGTGGATTGTCTACTTATGCTTAAGATTCTTGCTAACCTAACAAATGATTCTCCAAGTTCCCCTCATGTTCAAAAGGCTAAGTAGTTGGCAATTGGCGGTAAAAAATCTAATTGATGTCATGTTGACAAAACCTAATGAACCCTTTCCAAATTTATTATTCTTTTGAAAGGGTGAGATCATTGTCATTGCTAAGTGTGGTGGTGTGTTCATAGCCAATGTTCACTAGAGGAAGCATAGACCATGATTCTAAGTTAATTATTTATTAATTTTATATTTTACCTAAGTTTGATGGATATGGAAGAGAGAGAAATGTGTGGACCAGGTTATAGCTTAATAGAATGGATTACGACATACATAAAAAATAAAATAAAATTCATACACCATATACACATATTAGAGTGAGATATCGCTACTAAATCTAACCTCAAAAACTCATTTTTTAGAGTGTTGAGATTTCGTCAAATAGTCATTGTGCAAACTCATGAATTCTAATTTTTTGACTGTTGTTCTGACTTTTTGAGTTTTGTTTGATTACTTTTGATGTTGGGTTGAGTGTTTTCAATGCCAATAACATAAAGGAAATGCATAGAATTGATATATAATTGATTACACAATATAAATTGATAATCCCACTTCCATTTATGCCATTAAATTAAAGATATAAGATCTAATTAAAATGACAGTTATGTCTGATATGAAAATTATCAGTCTGTAACAGCTCTATTAAACCCAATACACCAATAGCATACCCGTTCTATGCCAGCATGAAAATATAATGTATGAAGGCCGATAAGAGCATGATAACAATGGTAGAAGACTAAAATAGAATGTGAAATATGTAGCTATAGGTCTAATCATTGTTATGGAAGTGTTGATATGAAATTGGTTGCCAAAATCAACTTCAAATGCCCACAAAACCCCTTCCAAATGATGGTGCACCAATAGAAATGGTATGGTTGGTATGGAAGATGTCAAATCCTCAATGTAAACTTGTCAAATGGATAGAATAAATCTACAATTATGATTATTCCATAAACCCTAGGTGCACTTGGCCAAAAATTGTACAACCAACAAGTAGAATGCAAACATGTGATAGTATTGGCCTAGTTGAGACTCGATCTATGAATGGCTACACCTGATCTGAAGAAATATGATGATATAACACTGTTGCAAACTTAGTCCTAAAAATTAAACACCTGAAACTCCTCCAATGAAATTCAAACGAAGACCCAAGGTAGGTCCTCCTCAAAGGTGAATTGGGTTCTTGTCCAATTCATGATAGCCCTTGGGAGTTTTCATTCCCAAAAGAATGAAACCAAGCTAAAACCCTTCTCCAGAGCTCAAACATGCAAGTGCTAATATGAAAAATGACAAATGAATGCCAAAATAAAAGCCCAAAATTCACTTTATAACCTCCCATGAGATTTTTTACAAAATATAATAAAATATTCCTCCTCAAGGGTCTTTTCCTCATCAAAAGAAAGGGCCACTTTTTAAAAACAACTTTGTTTCACTAGGATGGGGGCACTTTTCACTATTCACTTTATAATGCTCTATTACTATTCACTTTTACTATTTCATTAAAGCAAACTTTAATATTTTCAATTTATCCCTAGATTCAACAACTGAACTCCAAATTGAAAGGCTCGTAAACCTCTCGAGTAGGCTCTACATCCCTTAGTTGGGTCCCCTAACCATACTGCTGACCTATGGGAACCCTAATAGTAGGCCAACCTTAGCTAGTCTGAGTTGCCTAAGGAAGGGACATTACATTCCTCCCTTCCCGGGATTGCTTGATCCCAAGCAACTACAAATCTAGATGCTAAAGAATCATCTCTCCTTCCCATGTGGCATCCTCCAATGACAATTCCTTCCATTGTACCAAATTGATGTATGGTGTACCAAAGGTTGCTTGCACAATCTCCTAGAAGACCTTTTCACTGTCTCCTTTCTAGAACCTGATACCAATGGGTTCTTGTTGAGCTTGGATGAATAACCAAGACCTGCTCCAACTCTTCTCCAAGAGTTTTCCACTTGTGCTTTACCTTGGAAGACCAACACCTCTTTTGAAACTAGTATACTCTCTCTTGGACTTAGAAGAATCTAAGTGCCAACTTCATCCTCAAACTTGAACTACTTGCAGGGGAGCTAGAGGTACTATAAACATGCCTTTCACATCCAATTAGATCCATTTAGGATGGCATTCAACCTTCACACTACTCGATTTCAAGAATTTTCCTTGGTGAGGCCTAATTCCTTGTAGCCCTTACCAGTCACCTTTTTGCTTTTCCTGTCTAAACTCTCCAAACAGCCTAGCAAATAAATTGCACTTTTGGACACCCTTTTTAGTCCTTTAAAACATTCATAGGGTTTCAGACCCATGTCTCCTCCGTACAATAGATCCCTACAATCAAGGGTAAAAGGGCTATTAGGCCTAATTCTTAGGGTTTTACTGCTTTCTCATTCAAAGTTTCTTCTAATGGATTGATGGAAGCTTCAATCCTTCTGGCATGTGAAGATCTTACCTTACCCTACCTAATACCATGCTTTTTATGTACAGTACTTATAACCCCTGCCTATGTTCTTCACTTTTCTCTCTCAAACTCCTAACCGGACTGTCCTAGCTTGCCTAGGGTTTGAGTTTGATAATCCTTGCTCCATTCCCTAAACTTCCTACTGCTAAATATATATAAGTGATTGGCTCCCCTGTCATTTCAATCCAATCTCAGGGAAATCCCATGGTTAGATTTTATGGGGGAGCCATTCAAAGATTGACTGCTCAAAAACAACAATTACAACCCTCTAGACTCTAGACTGTGAAATCAAAACAACAAATCTACTCTAAACCACTTGATTTCTGAATGAAAGATACTCAAAACTATTCTAAGAACTCAAATACAGTGCTAAATCAGTATGTACAGTGCCTTTAATATCTCTTTTTTTCAAGATAAACAGGTAAACACAGGAAAATGCAGAAAGTTCTCTATTCCTTCAAACCAAAACTTGTTTACAATGCATCCTAACTACTATCTACGAGCCACCACACCTGCTTAGATGTCTTTGCCATGTTTCAAGGGAAGTTGATCGATCCCATACTCCTAATTTTTAGGGAATCCAAGACAGCTAAGTTGCATGCAACCTAACAATGTTGTCATGCAACTTTGCAATGTTCATTCTTGCAACTCTTTCCATCATCCTACATCTTAGGATCTCAATCTCCTTGATTCTGAGCCAACAACTCCCCTAACTACCTCTTGGCATCTTCTAACAACAAGGATGTGGTTATAACACATTTAAGGCTCAACCTTCCAACATAAGCTGTCTAAGACTAAATAAAGCAACATTTAACAACAATGATTAACTAAGATGACTTTAGTCCTAGTGACTAACTCACCACACACAAACAAGACTTTCTAAGGTCCAAATTAAACACACTAATACCCTGACTTGGCTAAGGTCAAGTACAAGCCAAAATTAATGACAAACAACATGGAGGTTAGCCTAGGTGCTCCTGCACCACAAATACTCCCTAATAACTTTGCTATCACCTAACGCTAAGTCCACAAAAGATAAGGTATCATAACTGTACAACGCTCAGAAGGGAATCATACCAATCAACATGTGATCTATAGTATTACAACAATACTCACCCAAATACAACCATCGCACCCAAGCCTTTTGTTGTCCTGAAACGTGGTTACGTAGGTAACCCTCAAGGTAACACTGAACACACTATTGCTCCACTCTAATAGTGACATTCATGTACCATAACCTATGAAGCAAACTTGTGGAGTCCATGTAAACACCATGCACCCATAGCGGATCACACTAAGAAGTGATCCTCACCCAGCTAGCTACCTACTACCCCAAAAGGCATAATACTACTCGATGGTGGACCAACAAAGTTCGTTGCACACTCTGCCAAAGGAATAGCATCATGCCTAGCAATGGGAGTATCCCCTCAAAAGAAGATGTCAACTGACTCCCAAATCTCTGTGGCTTGTAGCCTCCATGTCCAACAACACTCATACACCAAGGAGTCTTTAAGTGTTTAGTGAGTGCAGTCCCACCAACATCAAACTGGAAATCATTGCCCAGCCCAAAAAGTGGATTGCCATAAGTCCTATCATCACCCATCTCAAACAATGGGTTATCAATACAAGAGTTGTACCCAGGCATACTAGTTACACCACTCTCCATCACTCTATGATGCATGATAAGCCACCTGCACAAAATCTCTAATTGCCCCATGCTAATACAATCAATATCATGTTGGAAAAAGTGAAGCAACGCATTGTGGTCCTGATGGAGTAGTGCATTCAAATCAATTTTGGGGACCCAAATGAACCCTGATAGGCTACAACTCCATCTACCTGAATCACTGCCTTGTGATGGATTAATACTGCTACCTCCATCAGAGACAATAACCAAGTCACAATTTGACGATCTGTCAGGATCCTAAATGCTCTGGTGGAATGCACTAAGATCAATTCTCTACACTAATAAAAAATAATAGTATCCTCCATCCTTGATAGACCCTATCACTCTATATTGCAACTTCCACCATCGATGCATCTGATCACTGGGCTTGTGGTTATGGACCCAAACAACTACCAGAAAAGTTGAGTATCTCCTAACTCATCTACAAATATTGGTGTCCCCACAATACTCCAACTGCCAAGGCTAGAAGAAGAGTGCTCCTGACACCAAATCATAAATCTAGTTGCACTAATCAATGAAACTATGGAGGGTTGATCCCTCTCATCATTGAATCCCATATGATCAAACCCTGCCTCTGTATCTTGTGTGCCAATAACACATCCATCCTAGAGAAGCGGTAAATGGTTTTTGTCAGATATTGCTCCATCCCTTGCAAAAGGGAGCACCTCATACCACATATTCACCCCACTCTTATGTGTCACAAGGAGCATCAACTCATCTGGAAGTGGGCCGAATACAAAGGGATGTGTGAATCTCACAGTGAAATCACTATGAAATGCACCAAGTGATTCTGAGGGAAGTCAGAATCAACTCTATCCAAAATAGGAGCCTCGAAACTCGAAGCATAGGGTGTAAAACCTGCTTCAACACAAGCTGACAGCTCCCCATGACTAACTGAAACTATCTCACCTTGCTCTACTCCTATAGCCATGTCACAGGTATCCTTTATGGTAGTAGATCCACTACTACTACTAGATACCTCATCCCTCTCAACATCAACAAAAGTGGATATCTATGCCTCTTCCCTCACGAGTGCACCATACAACTACCTAGAAAGCATGAAATCATAACATCTATATGTAAGCAACTACATGGTATCAGATATCGTCTTGTCAAGTGCATGTCTAATCAAGTGTAAGCTGGATGTTGAGATTCCATACTTATACCCATCTAGTGCCCCATCAGACTGAGTTATCCCAATGAGGTACTTGATCCATCTATCTACCTTATCATATTGGCCTAAGACTTGTGCCACCTCCTCCACTATTGAATACTTATCCTCAATGAATAAGCCAAGAATTGTATCCTGCTACAATTCATGCATATTCTCTACCAAAGCTTAGACTACATGGCTGCAAGTGGTATCATTGTGTGGATTTTCTGCCTCTACAACATGAAGTTTGACACCCTTAATGAGGAGTTACTCTTCCTCATCTAAATCTGATTCCAAATCAACAAGTTCATTTACTAAAACTGATTTTAAATCATGCACATGGTTTCCATCAACATCACAATGTGATGATGCAACATTTCCTTCCTAAACCTCATCATGTAGCTCTTCTTTTTCCTCATTTCCTTGTCCCTCAATCTCATGAACAATACAAGATTCTTGCCCATCCAAAGAGGCTGCAATAGAAGACTAATTTTCTGATTTCTTTGGTGGAGCATGAGTCAAACTCAACTCCACGCTCAACTCCTCAATCTGATTTTCCACCATAAGGGGAGTCACTTGAGAGTCTTCCAAATTTTTTGTAGTCTTCACTAGCTCCGTAGTGAGTTGATCAACCTCTTCCTCTTTCCTCCTCAATGCATCTAAATATATGACACTCAAATCAAGTAGGTGATCTCCATCAGAAAAAAGGGATAAATAATTATTTTCATACACTCCATGCTTGTCTTAAACACTTGCAAATCAGAAATAGATGAAGCCTCTTCAACGCTACTATGTCTCCCCTCAAGTTGGACCTTCCATAGGTAATTTCCCAACCTTAAATTGGTTCTCCAAATCATGCTTCGGGACAAAGGTAAATTCATTAGTTAAAGTAGTGGGCTGCCAATGGAGAGATTGAATCTCATCAAAAAATTCTTCTGAAGTGTCTTCTTGCTGGTCTGAAACTAAGGCTGCATTAGTTCCCATCACAAACTCCTCATCATCAATCCAAAAGGTGGTCTCAATGGATGATGATTTGATATCTTCATGTAGAGAGGTAAGAACAATCTTAGGACTATCAAAATTTTCCCTAAGTATAACCTCTATGTTGCCTACTAGGATACTCATGCAACCCTATCCTGTAGGCTCCCCTGTTTCTCCCTCTCTACCTTTTGTAGGATCAACTAGATGAAGATCAACTGAAATAAACCCAATCTCTATATTGTTGCTCCTTGTTTCCCTTGTTGAAATTTCTTCGCTATCTTTTTATTTTTCTTCATTTGTAGGTGATGTGACATTATTGGAATCAACTATCACACTAGAAGATGCTTTATGATCACCCAAAGAGTCCATGCCATTTCTATCCAAAGCACTAACATGAACTATGCTAGCCTCTAATGTAGGAGCCTCTTGTGAAACCTCTTGCAAGGATGATGTATAAAAATCATTACCCAAGGTTGTCCTAATGCCTTCTTGATTCAAATTATCCTGCCTATCTAATTCATATGAATATAAATTTTTGCATACCTCATTAGAACTTGCAAACACCCAATCATTCTCATGAAGAGTTGTATCAACCATGTGTGAAGATTCTATAAAAAATTCATAAACTATTGTGGACATCAAAATCTGCAAAGTGTGATTAGAAAACTAACAATAAAACCTGCAGAATCATTAGTATTTCAACAACAAATTAAGATATTCAACATCCTTATGAAATAACACATCATGTTCAAAATGCAAACAAATGACAAAGGATCTAAAGCAAAAGCATAAGAAAACATGATGCAAACTATCTCATATTGGATTGGTGTCACATGTGCTAGTGACCCTTTGCCAACCCTTGATTGATAAGCTTAAGATAATGAAATTGCTATGGATATAGAGATGATAAATGGACAAGATCAAGTTCTCAAAGAGAATGACCTTGCATCAAGTTGCATAGATGATGGATTTGTGAAGAGATTGTGAAGGATTTGCTCAATGTTGGAGCTTGTATTTAAAGATTTTCAAAATGCTAATTGTTGAAAAGGGACCAATGTGGGACTAAAGATTCTGCCAATGAAAGAAGGACACTTGTCATCATGTGATTGGTTGATGTGTGTGCAGGATTTGGGAAGAGTGCCCAAGAGGGGGAATTTTTGAATTCAAATTTGCAATAAATTTTGAGAGGGGGACAAGAAAGAAGAGCAATAAATGCCTTGTTTGACTTGTCATGTTGAGGGAAAATGAGTGTTTTAATAAATCAATAAAATTGATTTATTGTGCAAGTGGCTAGGTCTAGATAATGCAAGTGGGATGTGATTAGCCTTAGATTAGGATTAGATTAATTTAATGATGATTATGCTGATTTAATGCTGATTAACTGATTTGACTTTTTGGACTTTGGAAAATGATTTAAGATTTGATTTAAATGGCTTTTTATTTTAAATAACCTTAGGCAATGAGATTATTTAAATGGATGAAGGTGATGAATGGATCTAATGCAAATGTCTAGTTTAATTGATAAATGATCCTGATCGAATGCATAATGTAAAATTTGCATGTCTACATTTTGCCCCTCTTTGAAGCAATGTACTTGTTGCGTTGGTTCAAAGAATAAACTCACCGCAATCGAAATTA
>VDFB02051444.1:0-29664 GCA_007258455.2 Sequoia sempervirens
TGTAGTCTTCGAACTATGAGCACATCCAATTCTTCTATCCTTCGAGGGAGAACTTTTGCAATGTTTTTGATATCTTGTGGGAAGCTAATTGTGTGACCACTATATTTATACTGCCCTCCAGGAGCATGGGTTACTTGTAGTACTAGGTTTACTCTAGCAATGAGCATTTCCTCCACTTGGGTTAGTCTTTTTAGCACAGCGGGTTGTTCTCCTAGGTCCATGTTATTGAGCGAGGAGAATCGATGTATACCTCTCTCATTAAAACATCTATTGCAAGTAGCATGAGGGTCCGATGAATGAAGGAGCATTCCTGGGTAGTTTTCCTTGCAGACAGTGCATGTTTTCCTATTGGAAAGTGCATCTATCTTTTGTCGAAAGCTTTTCATTGTTTTTATAAAGGTAGCAGTTTTGCTGAATGATGTTCGATCTTCTATCATGTCTTGTTGTGTTTTCATATGTTGGACTTGACATGTTTGTTTCTCTAAATGTTTAATGCGCTTTTGTGCAATTATTTCCTCTCTATGATGAGCATAGTAATTGTGGTTTCTCTCATGATCGCATAGCCTGCGTGCTTCTCTTTGGTGGGGGTCGATTTGCCCGGGGTGCAACCTTTTAATCCTCCTTCGGGTGGCTATTGCTTCTTTATTTCGAGCATAGTAATCTCGATTTCTTTTTCGGGTTTGTTGTCTTCTAATCTCTAGTTGTTGCAAGTGAGCTTGGCTTGTTTCGGGGCATTGGTCTGCCATCTATACTGTGGGACTGTAAGGATAAATTAGTAATAAGAGAAGAATAAACAAACTTGAACAATTATAGTGGCATCAAAACAACATATTTAAACCTTACAATGCTAAAAGAAGCACATTTTGGATATTTACACATCTTAACAAACACAAATGCACACATACATATATATAATGGACAATTATCCTAATTTAATGTTCTTCACACAATTCAATAAAATTGCAAGAAGCTATATTAAGGCAAAAAAATAAAATTTCTTAGATAAGCAATCCAATAGCATTGGGAAAAAATAATTAAAATTCATATATATGTGTGAAAATAGAAAATAGAAAATCAAAAATTACATATTCAACTCATAGTTTTTACAACTAATATCTATTAAAGTGTAGTTTTAAGATAGTTGAAGATTACATCATGCCAAAATAACTGAGTCCTACAATGGTAGAAGAAGTAGATTGCACATATATACAAACATAAGCAAAAACATATAGTTTGCTAGTTTTGTTTTACTGAGATTTTACTATTATAGTTATAATTCAAATGCACAATATTGAAATGAGCAATTTTTTTTTAACATGACACATGGTTGGAGATTTGAATACATTTTTTCATTTGAAATAAACACTATAGTTTTATAATATTCATATACATGTCATGTGTTGGGAAAATGTAAATTTAGCAGCTTACATGTTTCTATTTGCAAGTAGACATGACACATGGGGTTGGGGATTTGAATACATTTTGTTGCTTGAAAAAAACCATCAACTATACTACTATCTTATAATATAATCTATTGATCCTATGGTTGGTCATTCTTGTCACTGCACATTTCTTTGATATTGGAAAGTAATATGTTGCTCTCTGCAGTGAAGTCAACCTGCTCAACCTTTGTAATAGTTGCCTTCAAACGTTCTTCATTATTGTATGTTTCATTTCTACATGCCAAAGTAAACAAGTATTTTTTGTTCAACACGTCTCTAATTACCTGCTGAGTATCCCTTTCTATGTCATCCTCAAACTGTAGAGAGTATAGCTTCTCCGCAGACATTTCCATGAGTTTTGTTGCTCCTTCATCGAATGCAACTGCCCATAGCATATATGTGTGGTCCTGCAACCTTATTTGTAGTATGTACCTATAATTACAAGGGGTACATGCTACTTGACACTTTGAGCAAAACCATTGTTCATCTTCAGTCTACACCAATCTTTTCTTGCACTGTTTTCCCCCCGTTACATTAGGGCACACTGGATAACAAAATGATTCAGATTTGATGAACAACAATGTTGCATTTATTGTACATTGGAGATGATGCACTCTATGCAACATTTGTTCTCGAACATCCCTAATTGTTATTCTTGTGGTATGCATAGGTAGATCACTAAACTTTGTTGAAGGTGATAGAATATTAGCCCCACTTTGTTCGAACCAAGTTTGTAGTTGTTCTCTCTCTTGTATGTCAACGTCTATAAATAAATTTGTATTGCTTGATGTGCTCAACACCTTTCCATTGTACTCGTAGACTCATCCATTTTTAATAGCAAGAATAGTTGTTTCTTGTAGGTGGTACTTTTGTTGAAGACGAGCACCTTCCTTCTCTGCTAGCGTTCCCCATAGAGTGATATCTATAGTTGCCTCAGACATGTCCAACAAGGATATTGTGCGCCTTAGAACCTATGTTCCATCTTTTCTCCTTATTGTGGAGATTGGACTAACACAAGTGACAACTCCAATAACATCAACAGTTGAATTGTTACTCTTCTTTTCAATTTCATTGATAAGTGTAAAGGAGATTAGGTGTTCTGGAATAGAATGGTCATCTTCACAAAGAGTGACCTTTGACTCTATTGACAAGGAAATTTCTAGCCCACTATTTAACTTATTGTAAAGCTTATTAGCAGCCTTTACTACACCACCAGATAATGTATAGGTTTTTCCAATAGTAATATTTTCATAATGAAGATCAACAACTTCATTGAAACAAGTCACACGTGTTTCAATCCCTTCTTTGTCAATGATGTCGAAGGTGAAGAATTGACCTGTACCTTTCTGGGTATTGTACTTGCGAATATCCTTTTTTGTAGTCACACGACCTTTGATAGTCCATCTTGGTTGAAAAGGGTTCAAACTTTTAATAGGTGTAACTATGACTGGGGCTTCCATTCGACCCCTACAAGGATTTATGCCAAATAATCTTCGCATAGGAGTTGATACTCTAGCAGTGCTAATTTTCTGAGGGTCTGCATGTGGATCTGAGGAATTTCCCATTACCTATTCTATATGGTGCTCTTGTTCCATATAAAGTGAAGTAGGTTCACCAATTATATCCTGGTTTGTAGAAACAATCTCAAGGTTCACAATGACAATCCACCTATACATGCGCAACACAAGAATAAGAATTAGGAATATAAGGAACAAGCTAAAAAGCTCACAATATTTTCTTTTCAAAAATTGAGGATTCCTTACTCACCGAGACCCACTCGATTTGGGACAATTATATTTTATCAACCGTATTATCGTTCCAACTGAAATTTCACCAGAGGCTATGTAATGATTGTATTTTTGAGGTAATGATGCTTTTAGTTTGTAAGCCCCATCAGATATTTCCACCTTGTAGCGGTTGTTGCGTTCATGGCCATGTTTGAAATTTGAAATAGATAAAATCTGCACATTAGGTTCACATCCTTGATTCCCATCATGGATAAGTTTAATCGCATCTGTGGTTAATGTTGTAGCCATGGTCTATGGAAGTTGACTAACCCTGCAAAATTATATTATGTGTAAGATAGTGTTTGAATAGAATTGGTGTATGTTTTTGTTTTAGAAAACATATACCTCAACATATTGTTGAGAATAAGAATGCACAAGTGTTGAAGTATGTAATAGGAAAAAAAATAAAAAATTGTGAGGAGCAATATTTTTCTTGGAGCAATATTTTTCTTCAATATGTACTATAAGCTATATTCAATAAAATCAGTGCTATGTAGATCAATTTGCACAATGGCACTACAATGTAAACATAATATATAACAACAAAGGTTTCAAATATAAGGTTTGTCATTAAAACCTTTTCACTCTACACATTACTATTTTGGCATCTTCATTTGGTTTCCAAAAAACATGTAATGTGTATCATGCTAGTGATCTTGGTCAACATCACAATATAATAACCAACTTCCACGAAGTTAGTTGAACCTCTAAGACCATATATAACTCAATTAAACTTGGAAACCATGTTTTAGCTCAAATGCATTGTCCACTCCAAAATATTCATGCTACTTTAATCCATAAAGGAAAGCATAATATAGCTCAAGGACTTCACATGTTGCATAGAATTTCTAAACTACTTCTTGCACCAATTCAACTCCATGATCCTACACATCACACACAGCTTGGCTTGTTCGCATAGCTTCTTCAAAATTCTCAACATTGGGCACAATGTTGTACATAGGTAAATGTTGCAAGAGTGAATTTTTACAATGATGTTCAAATATATCATCATTTTCAGCAATGTTGCAATATATATTTGTTAGACTTAAGGTTATAGTTCAACATAATATTGAAAATAAGGGGACACAAGTATTACAATAAGTTCTATCCATTAAAATTAGAATTAAAAAGATCAATATGTACAATGACATTACAATATAAACATAATATATAGCAACTAAGGTTTGAAATATAAGGGCAGCCACTAAATCCATATCACTGTACATATAACTATTTTGGCATCTTCTGACAGCACAAAAAAGTAACTAACTTCCTAGAAGTTAGTTGAACTCCCACTAAATCCATTTTTCTCTACATATATCTATTTTGGCTTCTTCATTTGGTTTGACAAAAACATCTAATTTGTTTCATGCTAGTAATCTTGATTGACATCACAAAAAAGTAGTTAACTTTCAAGAAATTAGTTGAACTTCTTAGACCATATATCAGTCAATAAAGCTTGGAATTCACGCTTTAGTTCAAATGCATTGGCCACTCCATAATATTCACGGTACTTTAATTCACGCAAGAAACCATAGTATAGCTCAAGTGCTTCATAGGTCGCATGGAATTTTTGGACAACTTCTTGCATCAATTCAACATCATGATCTTCCACATTGTATACATCTTTGCTTGTTTGCATAGCTTCTTCAAAGATTTCATGACAACTTATCAAGATATTGTTTGAAAAAGCTTCAACATTGTTATGAGAAAAACCCAACCAATCCACAGATGTTGAGTCGGTTGCTGATAGAGGTGACTCATGGGTTTGTGCTGAGGGTGTATTGGGATTAGAATCACTGCTTGAAATAGTAATAACATCTTGAGGTGCCTGTGCATTAGCCATATCCTGAAACTACAATTCAAAATAGCAACCTTAATATTAAAAATAGTCGTCATTAACAAGGGCATAGGTATTCAATAAGACCCAAACAACAAGCATGTTACACATACGATTACATTCTATGTTGCTTTCCATAATCAACCTTATGAGGTGTGCCACCTAATTGGATTGTCTCTTTTTTTCCTAATAGTGTGTAACGATCCATGATATAGCAAATGAAGCTTACATTGCCAACCACAAAAGTTGTCGAATCTAAGATGAAATCTAGCAAGATAATTCAAAATATAAATTCTTGTAAAACTGGCCTTTCATAAATTCTCAATTGTGTTTCATTCAAAAAAAAAAATCATTTTTTTTTTAATTATGTTAATTATTATTACTACTGTTTTGATTTAGAAAAGTCTAAAGATTATGAAAGCTTTTTCATTGAAAATAATCAAGCCATAGCAAGTTAAATCATATTTTCTAGTTTCTAGAGTGAGATTCAAAGTCAATTGCATTATCTACAATTTATTGAGTCTTACACACCAACATAATTTGAAGGATTATTATCTTCTTTTATATACCCTAAAATAATTTACCAACATAATTTCAAGTTTCCTCCCTATATCATCTGTAAATAGTAAGTTACTCTACCCTCCACCATTAGTATTCATAAATCTTATTACTTACCTTCAACATATATTTACCATCAACCGATTAGCAAAAGATTCCTTTATAAAAGGATTAATACTTCTCATAGAATATGCCCCTAAAAATTAAATCATTTTACCAACTTCATCCAAAAGATCATTTAAAATAAAATAAACACATTTAACTACATAAACATATTAATCCCTTCTTTGCCTTTACTAAAATTGAATTAACAAAATTATTATTAATATTTTAAAACAAATAATACTTGCTAAATAAACCTATTAGTAATTTAATCACTATTTTTTTATTTACTCTTTTATTTATATCTTATGATGGCTAAATTAATTAATTAATATTAACAACTTATTCTTTCACCAATCTCATTAATAACTTAAACTTAGGATTTTGTTAATAGTTTGGTGGGATTTTTAGGAAAAGAAATAGCTTTCTTGAAAATAGAGCCTAAGGGATTTTCTTTTCTTCCTAAAACCACGAATATCTCCCTAAAATTTAGCTTCCAAGTTTAACTAACTTAAGAATCACATGCAATTTGTCTTGTTTTAATTCTTTAATCTTTTTTTTCAAGAAAAACCATAAGAATATTTTCATTGGGTAGGAAAGGTCATATAAATAATACTTGCTAAATAAACCTATTAGTAATTTAATCACTATTTTTTTTATTTACTCTTTTATTTATATCTTATGATGGCTAAATTAATTCATAAATATTAACAACTTATTCTTTGACCAATCTCATTAATAACTTAAACTTAGGATTTTGTTAATAGTTTGGTGGGATTTTTAGGAAAAGAAATAGCTTTCTTGAAAATAGAGCCTAAGGGATTTTCTTTTCTTCCTAAAACCACGAATATCTCTCTAAAATTTAGCTTCCAATTTTAACTAACTTAAGAATCACATGCGATTTGTGTTGTTTTAATTCTTTAATCTTTTTTCCAAAAAAAACCAGCCATGGAAAGAAGTAGATTTATTTATTATATACACAACAAATGATGTTTAATCGGGAAAAGAAATAGCTTTCTTGAAAATAAAGCTTAAGGGACTTTCTTTTCTTCCTAAAATCACAAATATCTCCCTAAAACTTAGCTTTCAATTTAGATTTATTTGCAAAAAATTGTGAACACCATCTTCACACCTAAAACTAAATACCTTATCTTATACATTTACTTTCCTAAGTTAATATTTAATTTTCAATATCCACAATACCATAATCTAAATTAGTCTATTCTCTGGTGCTTGCACTAATTGATTAGTCTAAATAGAAAAGGTTTATTTTCAATAATGAATACATACAATAATTTAACAGACAACAACCATAATGAACAATAAATACAATGTAGGTTTACAAACATAACTGCAGAGAGAAACGTGGGCCATGGTAAATTCATTCTCTTTTTTTCTTGTCATTCTCATTTTGGCAACAGTAAAGTGAATTATGATTAAGAATGATATCAATGATAATTTTCACCTGAGACCTGCATAAGTACTATAAATTATTTGTCCACTGTAAAAAATAACACCAATTATTTCATTTATGGCTTCTGATATCTCTACTTTGCAATTAGTGAAATCCTTTTGGAAGAGGCCCTTCTTAGTATCAGCTAGGAATTTCCTTCATAAAGGAATGAATAGCTTAAAATACAAGCGATTAATATGGGAAAGTTTCAACCGTGATTAATGGCGTTAGTGTCACAGCAGGAGGGGTATTATGCTCCTTGCATGTTTCGAAACCAAAGAAAGCATATTACCTTCAAGTAACTAAATAATGAGAGTTTATTTCCACATGTTTGTGAATATGTTCAATTAACAAGTTAAACTAAAAGTTGACAAATTCTCTTCCAAAACTTTACCGAATGGAGGTTCTCAAGACCTAAAAGCTGACAAAATAAAGTTTGGCCTCTGAATTCAAAACTAACTGTCAATATTCTAAAATTCTACAGACACGGCTAAGTTGTCAGAAGGGTAAGAACACATTTAAAATTGATTGGAAAATATTCTAGGGCTTCCTGAGAAGAGCCTTTCAACAGTCGGCCCTAATTTTTAAGGAGACACCCTAACATGCCAACGAAATCAAGGGGGTACAACAAATTATACAATTGAAAAACCCAAAAATACAAGCAAACATTCTGTTGTTTATATCCCTCCACGACCAGCGGCTAACTTAGCAGTCTTCATGATTAAATATTTGTAATCAAAATTTTCAACAACTACACCAGGGGACTTGGGAAGGAACAAGAGCAGTCCCTAAGATTTTTATGAGCACTGGTGCAGTGAGAAAACCCTCGCAACAAGAATTTTGAGGCCCTCGTATGAAAACGCGTCAAACAACAGTGCAACCTTAACCAAAACTCATTAACAGACCCTGCAAATCAGTATTAGTTTAAACAATAAATAAATCGAGCTTTTACAGGTTCTTCGGAAGAAAAATCATGTCAAACAAGACAAAAATTACAATTGTTTAGCTCTGAGAATTGCTACTGTGCTCTGTAGCTCAAGTAGGCTCCCGAATGTTCATTTTAGATCGACAGTGAGAAGCAAAAGAGTTCATCAAAACAATTAACCTAGAAATCCCTCCATATACCATAAACGCTTACATATAAACCCACATTTTAAGCATAACTAAGGTTCTACTAAACAAATTGCATCAAATTTCCTTCACAATTAAACTCCGCTGTTCACATACCTGTAATATTGAACACATCCACCAGGTACTGAGGAATATATTCATTGTTACAAAAACAGACTAATAAAACTCTATTTTTCACAACATCTAATTAAATTTCGTGACATAAGAAACCGCATCAACCACATTTTAGTCATTCTAATTACTTAAATGCGCGCATTTGAACTGTCCGCCAGCCAAGCAGATTTGAGGCAACAGCGTCAAGAAAAAACATCAAACACCGAATTTTTTTAGAGAGGAAAATAACGGCAAGGAAATGATTTTACTTACAACTTTCTTGGACGTCGGAAGATCGAAGTCTAGAGTGCTAGAAATAAAATTGTTCAAGATTACTTTAAAAAAATAAAAAAATTGAGGAATATCTACCTCTCAGGAATACGTTGCTGGACTCTTTCTTTGTAAATGCTCTGGTAGACCTGTATGCAAGAAAGGGAAACTATAGACAAAGCACATGAACTGTTTGCCAGAATTCTACCTGCAGAGACTTCAAACATGCAGCGTGCAATGCCTGTCTAGCTGAGAGCTATTTATCATTGATCGCATTTATTGCATGCAACAAAGGTTTGGTTGTGTATTAAATTGCAGAGCAAACATCGAGACTGCAAGGAACAGAGTGAAACGGCGCGGGCACACTCGACCCATATCTGGTGACATAAGCCAGCCTTCCAAGTATGTGTTTGATGTACAAAGCCAACACATGCAGTAAATAAAACTGTGCCCTCGATATTATCTTGCCAACTCATTTTCATGCATTTCTTTTGGCAAATGCAGTTAGTAGACAGTTGAGTTGTTGCCAGTTGGCCCACCGTGCAACACATGTTTTTGGGCACTACGCACCCAGGTTTTAAAATACGCACTGTATTTGTAACTCATAAATTTTAATTTTAATAAATATCTTCACTCCACAAATGGCCCCACGACGAGTACAAACCCTGGTTAGTGCATGTCCTCCATCTTTGCATGACGTCACGAAACACTCATGGAATTATCCGTTCAAGATTGCCAGCCTTGATTTGGTTAATGGAGACCTTTCGCTAAATGTACAACTGAGGGAGGTTGCCGGGCACCACCGGAGTTTCCGACGTCACACTGCTGGAAATTCCGGTGGGGTTCCCCCACTATAATAGCCTATTGGCTAATAAAACTTTTATCCTACTCAACAAAATCAATGCAATTTTTTAAATTTCACTATTAACGAATTTCATGATTAATGTACCTGTTTTTTTCATACTACAGAGGTGTCCCCGCGACCATGATTAACGCACCTGTTACGCCTCCTAACAGTGGAACACTTGAGGGCAGAGCATGGAGCCCACAACTCAGTGGTAACCCTATCCATATGTGACAGCCAATATGGACTCCCTCTGCGAGCAAAGAGAGCGGACTTGTCAGACTTTGACTGCACAGTGCAATTTGCCCCTTTTAATTTCACATTCTCCTCCTCTCCCGACCTCAAATTGTTCAACGCGATGGCGAGGATGCCTGTGGCTCTGCGCAATTTTCAGGAGTCCGATGTGGACGATTTCATGGAGTGGGCGACGGACGAGGAGGTGTACCGTTTCTCCATGCGGGAGACTTTCAAATCGAGGGAAGAGGCCGAAGATTACATAAAAAACGAAGCCATGGTGAGCCCCTGGTGGAAGGCCATTTGCGTCGACGGCAGGGCTGTGGGCGCCATTTCCCTCCACAGAGGCCTCGGCAATTCCTCCTGCAGGGCGGAGATTGGATACCTGGTGGTACGCAAGTGGTGGGGGAAGGGGGTTGCCTCCGAAGCCGTCAAATTGTGTCTCTCCACCGCCTTCACTGAGCTGCAGGGTTTGGAGCGCATCGAAGGTCTGGTGGAGCCGGAAAACGTGGCTTCTCAGAAGATCTTGGAGAAGGCCGGATTTGTCAAGGAAGGCCTGCTCTGCAAATATTTTACGGCCAAGGGAAAAACCAGGGACTTTTATAGTTACAGGTTTCTCTCTGAAGATTTGCCCTATTCTGTTAGTTGATGGTTTGTAGGTGTGCCTGCTCTGTAACGAGTTTGGACTGGGAATGGGAATTTAAAGAATTTGGCTTTTAACATGTTTTATTGCAGTGATCTAATTTATTCATTGGATTGAATAAGCATTTATTTATAGAAATGTTAATTTAATTATTCACATACTATCTTTAAAAGCTTATCCAAAAGATCCTTAAAGCATGGAAAGATACCTACAAAAATAATTTTCAACAGCCAAATCAACTACAAACTAATTTGTTGAAAAATCATACAAACTAATTTGTTGAAAAATCATAGATTTTTTATAGTAAAAATAAATAAATTTATATTTGTTGAAAACAATAGAAAGACATGTAATAGGAAAGCATACGGAGTAAAAAATAACACAATTTTCTATAGTTCTTGTTGGTCTTGTTAAAATATAATCTTTATGTATTGCAATCAATCAGATATTTTTGTACTCCGTTATTATTTTAAGATTTTGGAAAACACATCTTAAGAAATTTATTTGGTAGTGACATTACTTTTCATGATGACCTTCAACAAGTCAAATTTTATTTTTGCAAAGACCTTTTATTGCTTGAGGGATCTTTTAGAGAAGCTTTTAAGTGTGAAATAGCTAAAAATACAAATATATGTCAAGGCAATGAGAGTGGATGATTCAAAGTATCTAGATGGCAAGTAAAGAGATGCTTGAGACCAACCTTAAGCAATGAAACTTTCTAGTTTTTAGACAATGCATGCTTGTATGTGTATTTTACAAAGTCGATCACAATTAGTTATTCCCGCCATATACCAATATCCACAAAGCTACAACTCTCTTCCATTTAGAACATCCTCACAACCTAAAAAGGCATTATATAAATGTCCAAAACACAAAAGATATGATAGCCAAATGTTGGGCATCATCTAAGCTCAAGTCTAAATTAAATTTATTGTATAAAAACTATAAACATTTCATTGACAATTAAGTTAACCTTTGCATATGAAGATATTGCAAAGTGACTTGAGTAATCAACTTCTTATGAGACCACAATTGGAAGATGCATTTTCTTAACAATTATAGTACCTTTTGTATAACCCTAAATTTTGCATGCATGCCTATCAAGGTAGTCACAATCAAAATAGATGAGAATCTACTTTCAATTACTTTTTAATAGTACCCTAATCCAAAACTCCAAATTTTTTGCAAGATAGAAGGATGCTAACAAAAGTTGGTGCAATTGGTTTCACACTCATGAATTGCATTTACTTAAGGATTTATAAGGCTTTATCAACAAGTCAAGCATTTGTATATTCAGGAATGACTTAGATAAGCGACTTAGGACAAATACATCAAGCTTTTGAAAACCTTAAAACAAATGCAATTGGTAAGTGCAACTCCAATCTCTACAATATTTACCAAAATCCTTTCAACTTGTGGCAAAACTAGAGATTTGGAATAGAGCATGAACATCCATTAGAGAACAATCAAATGTGAATTTGTTGCATAGAGAAAGAAAGAGTGGGTGTGGTACGGAAAGCATTTGTAACACTTTAGTACACACAAAATAATTTAAAAAAACTATCACCTACACATATCCATGACATGATAGCTGACAAGAACGAAATTTGTAGAGAGAAATAACCATAAAATTGTAAAATAATTTTTTTTAAGTTTTTGTTTATCTTCTAACACAACTATAAATGTTCCAACAAAGAGACACCTTGCAGCTACTCTACATGTCATTTGGATATATGGCAATGTGGTCACTCCCTTAATTTTCTTATCTTAAATGTTTTCCCACTTACTATTTCTATGTCATTATTTTGAAAAATTAAAAACTAGATATAATTTTCCTTTCGTACGATTTGTCAGTATTTGATTTTTTCCCATTCTAATTTTAAAAATAAAAATTCATAAAATTAATTAAAAAAATACAATTAACAAATAAAAAAATTAGTAATATAATTTTCCATGAGAAAAAAACATATTAAATATACAACATCAATTAACATGACGATTTCTTACCTTTACATGTATTGTTTCATTTGTTGTGATTGTCATGTGCTTTCCTTTCATAGTAGGCTTACTCAAGTGTTTTGAATCTCATATGAGCTTTATGGCCTGACATCCAATTGTCAATACCCCTATGAAACATAGTTTTAGATTTATGGCCTCCCACGTTGTAACCACATTTGTAGTGGAGCTTGAGTCCCATAACTCTATCACACAAGGTATTACCTCTACCTAATCCATTTTGGATTCCCTTCTTAATCACACATTACCTATGCCTTCCTCACAATCCAATATTTATGTGGAATTGGAGACTAATATTGCCCATGTTCCTAAAGAGAAATTGAAACAATTGAATAAGAATTTAGGTCTTCAAGATTTCCTAAGTAATAAACCTTTAGCTGGAGAGATAGTGCCTATTTTGGACAACCTTAGGAAGTTGATAATTGATTCTCAAGGAATAGAAGTGTTGTGTAGTCTATCTCACATAGTATATGCTAACATACCTACGACAACTCGTTGCACTTAAACATTCACAAATGCTCAAAACCAAGTAGGAAAACAAGTTTCCTTGCCCACAACCATACCTTCTATTCCCATATATACACCTCTAACTATAGCATCAATGATTCAATTTACTAATGGCCTAAATCCAAGCTTAGGGCTTCCTAGTGGGAATCCTTTGTCATTTGTCATTTGTCATTCTCAAGACACCAATACCACCAAACATTGAAATACCCTGATTTGAAAATTATAATGGTAAGGGAGATCCTAACAACCATGTGTTAGCTTTTATCACATTATACATAGCGATTTCATTTTTGAAGATGTGATCTTAGAAAAAAAAATCCCTAGAACATTATAAGACATGGCCTTGGAATGGTTTTTCTTATTTCCAAATAACTCAATAACCTCATTTACACAACTTGTTAGTACATTTCTCCAACATTTTCAAGAAAAAATTGGTCCTCAAGTGATGTTAACAAATTTAGTGCATTGTAAACAAGGGCCCAAGGAAAAGATAACAAACCTTATAGGATGGTACCAACCACTTTACTCACAAATTTCCTATAGTCTTCCCAACACTAACATCCAAAGAGTTTTTATAGGAAACTTGCAACCTAACATTCAAGACAAGATTTTTTTAATGAAGTGTTCATCCTTTACGTGCTTATGTAGGGCCCTTCATGATTATTAGATTTCAATTAGTAAGCATAAAGGAACACCTCCATCGACTCCTACTGGTCAATCCAAATTTGTACCTCACAAAAATTACCCATCATTCAAAAAGCAAAAGAAAAACTTCATTAAGATAAACACGCCTCTAACCACTAATAACATTGAAATGCATGTTGTTTAGTGCAATACACTAACCCTTCAATGAAGTAAAAATTTCTAAGTTTTCACTTTGCAAGTAAATAAACTATGTAAAAAGCCATTGCAATAAAAAAAATTATTTTATATATTGATAATATACGAACAAAGATGTCATAATATAATACAATAAGGATTCCATTTTATTACAACAATTTTACAAGTTACAATCACACAAGAATGCATACATTTTCAAACATAGCTCAATGAAATTTGGAACAAATAGCTTATAGATAGTCTTGGATCCTTCCTTTCAAATCTTGGTTCTTCTATCGCCTGCTGTGGAGGAGAAGCATCACTCAAGTGTTTTTGTGCCAACCACGAACTCTTATGTGGTCCCCCACACATCTATCATTTGATAGATGGCCCTTCCTTTTGACGAAGAGATTGGTAGAGTAACCAACTAATGACAACCAACTGAGCATAGTGTTGTGTCCTACATAACTAGAACTTATAAACTCACAATCTAGAACTAGCATACATAATACTAGATCACAGTGAACTAATAGTGGAGCCAAAGGTAGTCACACTACTTTGGCCAATGTGTTCTCATTTAATACTTTGAATGAAGGTCATCTATCACATACACTACTCAGGGACGATTTTACTTAAGGCCATCTTAAACTACACATAGGTATTTCCTTTAATGGATAATCTATCACCCCAAAGATAACCTATCACCATTTCTACATACTTGGAATAAAAATACTTAAACAAGCAAACTGTACACAAGCTCCCTCCCATACTGGATAAACACTCCTAGGAGTAAACTCAAGTTATTCTAGTTAAATCAAAAACCTAGCTAAGAGTAAATCATATGCCACTCATGTTAAATCATATCTAGTATGTAATACCTATGATAAACACCAGCCTCCCATTATGGAGTACATACAAGCACATCATAAAAGCAACATACAAGCTTCTATTTCCTTTTCAAAGCTAATCTAGTTTCCCTAAATGCAAGTACTCGTAAAAGACAATTCAAGCATTCATGGAGCACAATCTTTCATAAATAAAATAACAAAGAAGAATATTCTCATGCCTATTATCGCTTATCCAATCAATTGACAACAATGCAACTTCTCCAAACAACAACTAGCTTGATTATAGCTTCTCAAGAGATGTCACAATAAACCTCTAATACTCAAGTTGATAGAATACTTCTCTCAAATACTACTCTCTCTCAATATAATAGAACTCTCTCTCTCTCAAATAAAACTAAGTAAAGCTAAAAATAATGCAGAGTAAAAATGCTTGCAAGAATGTGTCCCCAACAAATGAGTTTCCCCTGCTATTTATACAGATGTAATGAGGCCTCACATCCTATAGTTAAGGCATGGTTATTGACAACAATTTCCATGCACAACCTACTCACTTGAATTAGTATAAAGTTGGCACAATTATAAGAACTTATTGAGAAATTCACAGCTATAGATCGACCATGTTGATTGACAACAAAATGAGACTTATTCAAATCAGCACATGATTGATATTTGCAATTTGAATTACTCAAGCAATAGAAATCTACAAGAAACAAGTTTCCAAAGGTGGTGCCAAGTAAATACTCACTATCCAACAGTTGGTGTGGTATCTTTCATATTTGAAACAGACAATACGCAACACCAAACTTGTATCAACCAAGTCTTAGCATGAGTCGATTCAGAAAATAAATTAGTTTAACAAAGTCATCGACTTGTTTTCTCGTTACCTTACACGGCTTAACAGATGTTGGTTCAACCTCAAAGACATGGAATTTAGTGTTTACCAAATCAAAGAAGATTCTAATAAAGCTGTCAACTAAGTCTTCGCCATTTATCGACTTAATGCAGTGAGTTGTACATTAAAGTATATTGTTCCACTATGTGTGGCAACAAGAGTAAAACTCGGCTTCACAAAATACAGTCACAAGTAACTTATAATCTGCCTCTTATAATCGGCCACTATCATTGTTAATGACAGTCAATTTCAAGTAATGGATAATATATATATATATATATATATATATATATATATCATAAGCCATCAATGTAAGTATACATTCAATATTCAAATAAGTATAATCACAATGGTATTCACATACTAATCATAATATATTGATTGTATATGTATATGTATATGTGTGTGTGTGTGTGCGTGTGTGTGTGTGTAAGTTTATGCCTCTATGTGTATACGTATGTATACATATATCGATACATTTGTATGGGCATGTCCATTTGCCATTGTATGCGTGTATTGATACATATATTCATATGGATATATGTATATACTATACATATATATATATATATATATGTACACATTTGATTCACAAATAACCATTCACAATTACAATTGTATTGATAAACATTTATGTGTGGTACATTTACATATGCTTATACATGTCATTAGATCTCTTTGACATGCATGTATATATATACACATACTCCACATATGTCCTTATCAATATAACCATAATAAAACAAGAAGTAACTCCAAAGCTTAAATAGATAAGCATCACCCAATAATGCACTCAATAGTAAACAAGACTCTACTAATGCAGACACATCAACTAAGGATGACTTGCCAACTTCCCACTTAATGACACAACTCAATTATTCTTTTGTGGTGTGTATGCTCAGATAGTTTTTGTTACCGGTTACCCAACCAAGTTCTTCTCTTGAGTGATACTTCCCCTCCACCTGAAGGAATTGAACATATACCTGCAACCACTAACACATGCCCATGGCAGTCAAATGTTCACAAAATATGCAATATACGTAATACATCTCCAAAGTTAGAATATCAATTCAATAATCATCAATTCACATATATGCAATATTTTTCACACAACATCAAATGAGAACATTATTCATAATGCATTGATAACAAAGTGCAAGTACAATTTATTTATCTCCAGATTCACATTACATTCATATTTAACCTACATAGTAATAGTAAATAGTAATTACACTCCCTATTAGTTTAGACCAAGAGATAGACAATTTTCACAATTGCTTGATTCTCTTCATGTGATAATATTACAATTATTAAGTAAAAACCTAATTCAACTCCCTCCAATTAGGCTAGTTGACATAAGTAAACCTCTACCACCAAACTTTAATGCAAAATATTTTTATCAGTATCATTATACCCCTAGACACAATAAGAAATAATATATGTGTGTTAAGCACCAAGTGCAAGACCTCATCAACATTAATCAAATCTAGTTGGTTGACGTTAATGACAAAGGAAATAAATTAGTTTTTCTACCTAACCAAAACTTACAAATATTCACCAACCCATTACCAAGTCATTCATCAAACTTTGTGCAATGTAGTGATAATGATGAGGATGATCATGACTTCTCTGACTTTGTAAACACAATAGAAGTTCAACCTCATGGGGACCGAACCACTTTGTTTCCTGACATTTCTTTTACACATATTGACGCATCCATAACTACACCTAATGTTCCTCTCTATATCATCAGTTGTATTAATGACAAACCCACAAGGGAAATACTCATGATCTTGTGTGTCTAGAGAATGTGATCAATGAAGAATTTTTATTTGTGCATGAACTTTACAAAGACAACTATGAACAATCAAAAGAATGGATAAAATCTTATGATGGTTTAGTTCATCCTACAATAGGTTCGATAACTCTCCCACTCAAAGTTGGACCAAAATAATTGGATGTTTCATTCACCATCATTCCAACATCAGAGAAATTTCATTTGAAGTTAGGCTATCCATGGCTACACTCAATGAATGTGGTCCCATCAGTAGTCTACAAGTGCATAATGTTCCCATTTGAAGACAAAATACATACAGTTTATCATAATGAGTTTAAAACTTTAGCTTCTCATGGAAACTTTTCACTAGATTATTTTTGGCCTCAACCTATTGAACCCATTAAGCCTCGTGAGGATCACTTTTTTATATCACATCAAAAGTTTAAAGCCAAACGTATAGCCGAATTATCTCTTAGTAATATCCCACTTGAGGCTCATTGATCTACTATGACTTGAATGGACATGTCTCTACTACCCCTACAATAGTAGAGGAACCTAAGTCTAAATCAAGTATCCTCCCTCATCCACTTGGTTTATACAACACAGCTCCACCTCTGATATCCTATAAACAACCAAGAGACAATCACATAATTACTTTTCTACCTCCAAAAGAAAAACAAGTTTATATACCTTAGAACACAGTGGTATCCCAAACTGTGGCAGTCTATTTGGTTCATCCTCCAAACGAAGAAAAGATACCTATGATGGGAAACACCCCCATTAACCCTGCACAAGTTAAAGCCCATGCAAGAATAAATAGAAGTGTGAAAGAGTGTAAAGATAGACGTCATGCCATAGCTCGTCAACTTGTTGAAAAGAATCAAACCTTACCACCCATCCAAACCAACTCCAATGATTTACCTTTGGTCCATCCATCCTCATCATTTCCTAACTCCACCTTGCTACCCTTTCCAAACCATGCAATTGAACCTTACCTATTGCAATCCAAGCAAAGAATCAAGGAAAACATATGAATGATGTTACTCATTATCATATTGCTCATAAAAAAATATATTATGATAAATTTGGATAGCAAAGAAGAAGATAAGAAGGAAGAAAAAAAGGAAGACCATAATGAACTTGCTCTTATATTTTGAAAATCCATGAAGCTAAATGGGGGAAGCCATGATGGTCCTCCTAATGAGAGTGATTCACCATGCATTGAACCTGGTACCAATCCTTGTACGAAACTTGTTGTAGTCCCTTTAACATATTCTCTGACTTCCATTTATGATGAGCAAGATTGGGATGCAAATGATTTGCTTTAGATGGGCTCACCCATGTGATACTATTGTGTGTATTTTTAATGTTTTTTCTTACACATGATGTGTTCTCCCATGTTGTGCTTCTTAAAATGTCTTTATGTTTGTTAGTTTCATTTGGATGATCCTTGTTGTTCTCATTAGCACAAGGATACAAAGGAAATGAATCTATCATGGCATTCATCTATTTGTACCTTCATTCTTCTTTATGTAATAAACATTTTTCTATCTTGTGTGTTTCCTTTTGGGGATGACGCAAGCCATTGAGATATTTACATGTCTTCCATGTTGACCCAAAAAAAAAAATTGTCTTTAGGTGTCATTATTCCATTGTGTTCGTAGTTCCACGAGTAACTAGGGGAATGATGTTGATTCCAATCATAATCATATAATATATTAGCTATATTCTATGTTGATCCTAGATCCTTGAATCCCTTATGTTCCATTATGTACTTCACTTTGTTCGCGTGTTGGACTTGGTGATGCATTGGCCTAGCATATTGGTCATTTTTTTGTGTAGTGCCTTATCATAATTACTGGGATTATAATTCTTGGTATGGTTGACATGGGATCACAACTAGTGAATATTGGACCTCACTAGCCCTTATTTGTCTCTCATTTGCTACCTTTTCAGAAGGCTCACCTAGTTGATACATATTTATGTATATGCCTTCTTTCCTAGTGTCTTATGTGTGTAAATGGACTTTTTATATTAACAATGGTAGGATCCTAAGTTTGGGATATTACACTTCTTAGCTTAGTTTCATCCTATCTCTTCAATGTTTGACGAAGATACTTTAGCTTCTCCACACTTCATCATGGGTGTGAATATAAGTGCATGCCCTTGGTAAAGTGGGGGCTAAATGTAGAATCGTAAATTGTTGCCTCTTACAATTTCACACTAGGTTTGACACTTAGTTTGAAATATGTATTCAATTACATTTGCAATGTACTTGTTTCATCATATTTTTTGAAAACTTGGTTAAGTCCTCTATTGCCAAGCCCTTTCAAAGCATCCTAGTCATTCATGCAAAAAGTTTTGAATTTATAAGTTGGCCTTTTTTTGATTAAGGACACGACCTTTCTTGTTGACCTCTCCCAAAAAATTGCTTGGATATGTGTTTAGTCTCGTATATAAGTAACCTCTTCTCTTCTTCACTAGTTTAGAGCAAGTTAGAAACAAAAAAAGAAAGAAATCAAATGATTAGATATAATCCAATCAATTTACAACCTACAATCCACTAATTGATAAACATTATTACAAAAAAACTATGTGCAAATATCATGTGATGTTTCTTATTTATTTTAATTATTATTATATGTACTAACACTTGCAAGATCCCAAGGAAGCCTCTTCCTCCTCTTTGTGTCACGTCTCATACTTTGATGATATTTTGACCATGACTTACTTTGACTTATTTTGACCATGACTTATCTTGACCATGACTTATTTTGACCATGACTTACTTTGACTTATTTTGACCATGACTTATCTTGACCATGACTTATTTTGACCATGACATATTTTGATAATATTTGACCATGACTTTATGAGATTTAATATACGAATGATGATATGTGTTAAAACAATATAATATACTACAATGCTTTGATGTATGAGGAATGTAGAAACAAATAATTGTTTTCTTTCTAGAATTATGAATGCATTTATATGTTGATTATATTTTGTTTAAATTTATGTTTCTACAATGGTTACTAATACACTTTCATTTTTGCATGCCTGAGTGCATTTGAGTTTCAGGTGATCAAAGGCCCAGGGCGATCGAAGGCCAAGAGTGTGATTGAGGAAAAGAAGGTTAGCTTCCCGACAGGGTAAAAGAGGAGAAGCTCTCAATTACGCACACACCACTTAAAGCATGTAGCTGCATTAGGTCTTGTTTATCCCTCAATGTGATTGCGTGAAAATGATAGCATAGCAAATTTAAATTACGGTTTAATTAACCTTAGAAATGATGAAAATAATATGGCTTATTCTATTTTAATTATCCCTCATTATATATTTGAGCAACAAAAGGATAAATCTATTTTTAAAAGAAATGTAATTAAAAATAAAAACAAAATAAATAAAAGAATAAATATAAATATAAATCTGTTTTGCATAAATGAAATTTTAATTATAAGTAAAAAGGTATATATATTTCTGTTTTGGGTATATGGTGAATTTTCTAAAAGAATGAAGAATGAAAGCCCGAGAGAACATTGGGCTTGGAAATTCTGTCTTAAAACCAACAATTCACTGGGCATGTGGAAATCCTTGGAAATTGCATGAGAATTTCATCTGTCATCTGGAAATTTTATGCATGATCCTCGAAAAAGAGGAAGAGGGCTTTAAGAAAGAAAAGAGGACTTTGATTGAGTCATATCGGAGAGCTCTGGAACAGAGGCGAAGAAGGTATTGTTGAACATCTGCATTGGAAGCAAATTTTGCCAGGTTCTCTTCATTGTTATGCCTTCTTTTAATTTTATTTTAAAAACTACAGTAAGGAATTGTTTTATTCTCTGTTTAGAGTACAAACAACTGAGAAATCTTTCCAATTTCATTTTGAAATCTGGGTAACAGCTTACTTCTTTGTGTTGCAATTATAGAATACACATTCCTTCTTCAGAGTTAGGGTTTTCGTTCTGTTGCAAGTCTGCATTTTATTGAAATGATCTCAACTGTAATTACAATTATATGTCTGCATATCTGGTTTGCATAAAAATTCTGTCATCTGAATAAAATCAAAATGTCTTGAGATAAATTTGAATGCAGTTTATACTGGGCAAATGTCTTTATTTTTTTTCTGAGTTTTGAAATTGCTAAGGGAATTATTTTCCCTTGCCCTCCCCATGGGAAGGTCGTGGACTGTGGGAGGCTCGCGCCCTCCACAGGTCGTGGCCTGTGGAGGAGGCTTGAGCCCCTCATGTCCCATATTGAGGGGCAAGGGCTTTCCTGCCCTTTAGTCTACAAATGCCAGTATCAAAATATCATGTTCGTGCTCCGCCAGAAATTCTTTGAACATTTGAAAACTGGACTTCTTACTTCAAATTATACACAGTACATGAATTCTTCACACACACACACACACACACACACATATATACATATATATGTATACATATACAATGGACTGCACATACATACATATATATATATATACTTATATATATATATACATATATAAATAGATATCCATGCATTTATGTGCCAAATACAAATTGAAGCAGGAAACTCATTTCCAGAAAATAGTATGAACTCTATTAATTATGTGCCAAATACAAATTGAAGCAGGAAACTCATTTCCAGAAAATAGTATGAACTCTGTTAATTATGTGCCAAATACAAATTGAAGCAGGAAACTCATTTCCAAAAAATAGTATAAACTCTGTTAATTATACACCATTACCTCAGAATTGTTAAACCTGAAACAAGAATAGAAATGTCTTGAGAAGCCATGTATCAGAAAGTAGTATGAACTCTGTTGTTTATACACAAATATCTCGAATTGTTTTCGAGACACCATGTAAACTGGAAAACATCTTGATTACTTTAAAGCAGTACAATCCTGAGTAAAGGAATACAACATAAAAATCTGAATGAAAGATTATCTTTCAAACCTCAGAATTTCTGAATAAATTGCACTGTATCAGTATATTATTATAACTCTATTACCTGTATTGAAATTGGGAATTAAACTGTCAGTCAGTTTGAGCTCAGAAAGAATAGAAATGCATATTGAAAATAGAAAACATTGTTCTTACTTTCATTTAGTGCACTAAAAATTATCAAGATATATATATATGTTCTTCTTTAAAACAGAGCCTTTATCCAAATTAAAAAGGGACACTTACCAAAGAATAAATGACATCTTACAACTGAATTACAAAGGATGTTCTGAAAATTCATTTCTTTTAGAATTGATTGAATGATTGAAGCATGTATGAAAATGTATAAAGTTTCTGCTTAAGTATTTATTTATACTGCACTATGGTAACTCCGGGACAGGGTGCCGAAGGTGGGCAAACAGAGACGGTAGTATTACCTTTTCTAATCTACCATTACTTGTATTATTTTGCTTGGCCAAGCACTGTACCATTGAAATAGATGGATTATTTGTTTTTAAAAGCCTAGAAATTTATTTGAGTCTCTGCCACCTCCTGTTGCAAGAAATGTGTTTATTTCTCATGTTAGAAATGCATATAGGCATCAGGCATGCATCGAGAGTTCCCTCCTATTTTACTGTTTCAGGTTGCTAGGCTCCTTCATGCAGGGCTGGGGATTCCTTCGAGTTAGGAAGGGACCCGGGGAAGTCATGGACTTCGTGGTTGGGCGGAAAAGGTGCCTGAATCACATTCTTGGCCCCAGCTCGCAAGAAGACCGAAGGTGTCACGGCGGTTGGTGGTTCCAAGCTTTATTTGCTATTAATGTACTTGTGTATTATTCAGCATTGGCTTGTGAAGCCCATTTTTAATGTATATGTAATTGACATTCTCTGTTGTAACTTTGAAATAGAAGTATGATTTGAAATGTAACATTGTATTGAGGAGTTAAAGTTTTTATACCTAGCATAGAAAAGATGTTTCTATTAGAATTATTGATTCTTCCAAGTAAGGTTGAATATATGTACATGAGAAAGTCATTTGAAATACTTATGTTTTGTATAATCTTGATACATTACATTGATGTATTTATTATATATATGAAATGCAATTTAAATTCTCTTATTTAATATCATTTGAAAG
The DNA here is from genome assembly GCA_007258455.2 of Sequoia sempervirens. Taxonomy (NCBI): domain Eukaryota; kingdom Viridiplantae; phylum Streptophyta; class Pinopsida; order Cupressales; family Cupressaceae; genus Sequoia; species Sequoia sempervirens. The sequence goes on from VDFB02051444.1 coordinate 23,322, forward strand.
TATTATGAATGATGTTGACTCCTTGGAAACCTTTTTATAATGGTTTAATACTCTTAATTTCTCTTTAATGCTGATTTAAATGGATTGAAAACACTCTTAATTTTCTGAGCGCTACACTTTGTGTGTGATTTGTATGGCTACATCAATCCAACAAGGGTTTCAAATTTGAATGGTGAGATCTACCATTGTGTTGTTATTATAATTATCATTATTCTTTGCTTAGCCTTTTCTCTTTATGAGCACGTACTCCCTATCATCATCATTGTTGTTGTGGAGGTGGGAATACCAACATGAGGTTTGATCAAAGCAAGCCCCTATACAACACAACCTTTTTCCTCTTTCCATTTTGCAAGCATCTAGGTCACTTTCATGGAAGAAAGGGTTGACATTTCAACTCATTTAGAGACTCCTAAAACCTATCTCTTTTCTTTCATAGTTTGTCATGACTAGAATAGATCATTCTAAAATTATATAAGTGTATTTGCATAATGACTTCTAATTTTCCCTGTCATAGGTGATTAGACCATGTCAAATCTATACAAGTAGGTAAACCCTAATTTTCTACACATTTTGGACTACAACACAACATGCGAGCATTTGCATGATGCTCTAGTGTTCTCCACAATTATCCTCAACTTCCTATGTCAAGTTCCTCTTTGTATTTTCTTCTCAAAATTGCTTTTTCATTTTTGTGAACATTCATTTTATAGTATCTATGTTTTATCATATTTAGTCAATTTGGTCCTTACTAGCCTAATTCATTGCATTATCACATCAATCCTTGCATTTACAACAAAGGAACCAAAACCCTCAACCAAACTTGCTTGGCTCTTCCTTGAAGATAGAATCCAAGCATAACCCCTTGGTTGGGTTTGTGCTCCAATGTTTAGGTGTAAAGATCGGTTTTGATTTATTTATTTATTTTAGATCCTCCTATCTTCACCACTAAACATCATCTTCAAATTCTTAACGATTTAGTTGATATAGTTGTCAAAACATGATTTTTTTTTAAATGTTGATTTCAATGTTCCACTTTGACCAAAAAGTGGGAGACACTACTGTGGGACCATCCATGTAAACATTTAATTCTCACTAACTTCTATCATTGTGCTCAATGTTTCATCCTAATACAGTGTTAACATTTCCTCATTATCATGTTAATTCCCCTTTTTATTCACCAAAACTAATTAATGAAATAACTCATTAATATTTAGTCAATTAGGCTATGTTCATTCATTTATTATAAAATAAATAAATAAATCAACTATTTTCACTTATTTCTCCACAATTAATAAAAAAATACAATTATCCCCTCATGTTCCATCATAATTCATCTATGATTCTCTCCTCTTTTTAATCCAAGCACAATTGATTAGTCAAAATAAATAAATACAAATAATTAATTACCATACCCATTTTAAATCCCACTAAGGATTCATCATAACTCCTTTTGCCTCTTTTAACTTATTAAAGATTCTCCACTCAATTAATATCTACTATTCATTTAATATCAAATCCTTGTCTTTCACATCCCTATTAAATTATCCATAAATTCAACCCAATACTTCAACAAAAGATCCATAATCTTCAAATATTAATAGATACATGCTACAAAACTTGCATGTACATCATTGAGCAACCACAATCAATCACATTAAGAGAAAATCCATACAACAAAGGAGATCCCTCACTTGGTAATTGAAGGTGAGATTGCTCCAACTTTAGGTCTTCTTTATGCTCTATTTGAGGTTATGTTTGAATTAGATTAAAGGGGTTTAATATTATGTTAATCTTTTTCTTTTTTGTTTTGAATATTGCATATAAAGAAGGTACCAAGGATGGTCAGAAATATCTCTATGTGCTTTCATTTAGGTATTATGTTAATCTTTTTCTTTTTTGTTTTGAATATTGCATATAAAGAAGGTACCAAGGATGGTCAGAAATATCTCTATGTGCTTTCATTTAGGTTGTTGATGTCAACATGAAGTATAAAAGGTAGTTCGGTAGTTTTTTCAATTTCAACTAGCAATGAATGATCATTAACCTTGGTGAACTTTCAAGCAACTAGCAAACAATGATTGTCAAAAGAGGTGAGCTCATCCTAATACAACTAATGGATAAAATTTCAAAAAAAAATGATAATGGACTGATCCATTTCATGTTCTTCTCACCTTCTTAACATCATGGAAGAGTGGGAAATATTATAACTAATATAATTTCAAATTTCTAAAAGTTGGCTGTAATTAGTTAGCAAGATTCTTAAGTAGACATTCATGCTTACAAATTTATGGGACATTATAATTTTTTTTAATATTTATATTGTTTGAAATTCTTGAACATGTAAGATGCAGATTCATCTATTTATGCTAGATATTTAACTTGCATGTATTTATTTATATATAACATTAAGATCTTAAACCTAAATTTGAATTGATAGGCTTCTTATGTGTGCATGCCTAAAATACTTGATGGTTATTCATTTTGTTTGAAAATATTAAAGGTGCAACCTACATATTTGTTTATTTGTACTATTCAAGAGCTTAAATACTATTTTAATTGATAGGCTTCTTACATAGACATTCATGCCTTCAAATTTTCTTAATTTTTAATTCTACTTGAAATTTCTAAACATGTAAGATTAATATTCATGCATTTATCTACCATTTAAGAGTCTAAATCTAATTTTGTTGACAAGTTTTAATATATTTTTAGCCCCATATTTAAGATATAAATGCATTCAATTCCCTAATATGTCACATGTGTCTAATGTGAAGGTAGCTAAGTAGATGTCGTCATGAAGGCACCGACATCTAGTCACCTCTCTACACTTTGAAACTACTTCTAGAAAAGACAACAAGCATCAATTCACTTTCACCCCTTGACAATGATCATCTCAATTTTTAAACATAATTATATAAACATTTTTCACCTCAAGCACTCAAATATGTAGTTTCTATGGGCATTGAGATGTAGTTTTAATTAAAATGATTATCTTGTAGTAAGTAATTTTACTCTAAAATTGTATAGTTGGGTTCACTAATAATAGAGTAGTCTCAATAAAGCTTGTTTATGTGGGGCAACATTATCATGACAAATAAGATAGATATAATGTGTTGTTTTTATATATGATATGGGGTATCTACAAAACCATATGTGTTATTTTCTTGGGATGGATTGGGATTGGATAGTGTAGTCTTTTAATTAGAGTTTGAATGAAACACTTATGCAAATGTAGTTTCTTAGCTCATATGAAATATATGTTTTATGTAATAGGAGCTAATTTATGTTATTTATGCTTATTCTTATGGTGATATTATTTTTGTTTTCTACTAAAAATTTGATTATGTTATTTTCAAGTTACACACATAGTTGAAAGTTGATAAAGTGGCACGATTCGATATTTATTTGTAATTGATTCAAGTGTGGGGCCCCCACCACCTTGTTTGATTTTTTTTTTTAATCTCTCTTGTGGTGTAGGTGGTATAAGCCCTAGTTTTGATAGTGTCTACATGGTGGATCTTGGTCCTAATTTTATTGTGAGACTTGTCTTGGTGATCCTATAATATTTTTGATCGCTCATAGTTATGATTTTATTATGACCCTCCTATTATTATGTCCTAATGGTGATCTTATTGGTATCCTTAGATTTAAATTCTTTCCAAGGTTGTTGTTGATGTCAAGTCCTTATTTAAATTAAATTCAGTAAATTTGTTGATGAAATGGAAAATTTTCATCTAGAGATATTGGTTCAAGGACTATATTTTCATCCACATAGAGGCCTTAATGTAATACCATGTTGGAATCCTTTGTATTCATGGTGGTTATATGAGTTGTCATTATAGTGGTGTTAGCTTCAATCTTATGTCTTCGTAGAAGTTAAGTTTAAGCCACATGTCAATCTAAATTTTTTGATTGGTTGTGGATCACCTTGGCATAATCAACAAAGTGAATGAAGGCCTTTGCATTAGCATGAACAATGACTTTTAGGTGGGAGAATTTTAAATTTTAATATGGTGCAAAGACAAAAGACACATGGCACTTTATAATTTAACTTATTAGTACCTTCAAGTGTATTGGTGGGTAGGATTCTTCATAGGTTATGGATGCAACTCCCAAGCCATGTGTCAATTCTTAATTCCTAGCTCATAGTGGCCCACCTAAGAGTGACCACCTTGGTTTTAGGTGCATAGATTTAGACTATCCAATTCCCATTGACCACTATGCCCTCTATTAGTTGTGATTTGAGTTATAAGGATTTTAGTTTCTATTTCACTATTACCTTTGAGTTAAAACTTGACAATCAAATCCTTCAGATTTCAATGACTTAAGGTAGGGAAGCCATGTAGTAGGCATTAGTTGGTAGTACACCAACCATGGCTAGTAGCTAAACATTATGAGTGCGTAGCTTGGTTGGTTGTTAAGCACCCTCTATAAGATTTAACCCCCTCATACAAACCATCTAATGATGCATTAGTTGCAAAATCTATAAAGTCTATTTGAAGTTAATTTTAAGCATAAATTCTTCTAATATCTCTCTTCATAATTGATAGGTTGTGCTCCTATCTCAAGCATATGACAAACCATTCTACCTATCTTAAAGGTTTAATCAACTTATTTTGTTTTAGAAGGTTTTTCCACCTATTTACCATTGTTGAATACACAATGAACAATTTATTTTTGTCTCAAATTGAAAAATAATATTCAACTATAAAAAAATATCTCACTTCATCAAAAACCCATTTTTATCAATACAAACCCACTTTGCCTCTTACCACTTGAAGTGCAGATGCACACAAATGATAATCACACAATATTTTTCATCGCATTGGAATTGAATTTGATACTAAATAAAAAAAGAGTGTTAATTGACACATTGTGACAGACACACTTCCAATGCTTTGCATTCCCAGTCCAAACTCGGGATAGAGAAGGCAGAGTCACAAACCATCAATTAAATACAGTAGGGCAAATCTTGAGAGAGAAACATGTAACTATAAAATTGCCTGGTTTTTCCCTTGGAGGTAAAATATTTGCAGAGCAGGCCTTCCTTCACAAATCCAGCCTTCTCCAACACTCTCTGAGACGCCACGTTGTCCGACTCCACCAGGCCTTTGATGCGCTCCAAACCCTGCATGTCAGTGAAGGCCGTGGAGAGACACAACTTCACGGATTCGGTGGCGATGCCCTTCCCCCACCACCTGCGCACTAACCCGTATCCAATCTCCGCCCTGTACGAGGAATCGTTGAGGCCTCTTTCGAGGGAAATGGCGCCCACAGCCCTACCATGGTGGCAAATGGCCTTCCACCAGGGATGCCCATGGCTTTGATTTTTATGTAGTTTTAGGGGAGAGGATCTAGTAGTTGTGTATCCTAACTTCGCACTATTAATTATCCTATGTGGAAATTTCAAATCACTATCAATTTTTTACAGCAGCTTACTTGGCAAGTATGGCAAGTCTCCTACTTGTAACTTTCATTTCAGGGCCACATCATCAAATATGATGCCACATCAACATGCTTTTTGTCAAGGTGTCCAAAAAGTCCCAAAAAAGAAGTGAGACCAATACTTATGCATTCACATCATTGGTAGTTGAGCGCTGATGTGGCATCACATGATTGGTTGCTTTTTAGATCAAAGGAATACATTTTGTTTAATAATGGGTAGTCAAGTCACAATTGTTGGGCATTATATAAACAACTACTATCACAACTATTGGGCATTATATCAACAACTACTATCACAACTATTGAAACATGAACAACTATTGGGTCCTCTCCCCTAACAATTTATCGTCGTAAGAGGAGGAAAATATGAAATAAAAAGGGGTGAATTGCAGTCTCAAGTCAAAGTCTTAGAAGTTCACTTCATTTGCGTCCAAGAAAAGTTGGCACAGAGGTATTCAACTAGCAATCACACCTTGGTGTGCAATGGGTACGCTGCAGAGGTGTGGAAGGTCAATTAGGGAAAAAAATGGTTTATTTTCTTGCATACATTTTTCTAATACATGAGATCAATTTCTAGATCATTTAAAAAATGATTTTATTTAATTATTATTATTATTATTATATTATTAATTTTATGTTATTTTATTTTTTTGATTCGTAATACACAACTAATGTTGCATGGATTATATTAATATCAAAAGAAATTTACATTGGTTTAGCCCTCAAAATTGTTGGGTGAAGTAAGATTTACACACTATGCATCCCCCAAAGATAATACATCAATACAAATTCATACCCCAAAATTGACTAACATAGGCAAGATAGCATATCATCCACACCAACATCGACAATAGCCTTAGGGCCCAAGCAACAACTCCATCCACCCACCCCTAGTTTT
>VDFB02051445.1:0-14438 GCA_007258455.2 Sequoia sempervirens
CAATCTCAAGTGGTTTACATGCTCTTTCTGATTTTCCAACAGGGAAGGTCTCTCTATGCTGTTTACCCAAGATGCACACTTCACATACCCTTTCCGATTTTTGAATCAATGGAAGCCCCTTAACCATATTCTTTCTATGCAACAAATTCAGACCTCCAAAGTTTAAATGGCCAAATCTTAGATGTCATAACCAAGATTCATTCTTTACCACTGACTGAAAAGCTATTTGAACAATTACATTACCATTTTGTTCATATTTGGTTTCAATTTATGCCTTTCTGGAGCAACCTTCCAGAGCAACTTTGCTACTTTGTTCTTTTCTGGAGCAACTTTGAAAGGCGTTTTGAGAATTTTCATCCTTTAATGTTGTTCCAACTTGTGTGTTTTCTACCATATGATAAGCTTCAACTGCGTTTCTTTTGATGTCAGGTTTCAACCTCAATGGGAACATTCAATTTTTTGTCATTTGTACCTCTGCTATCAGCTACATACTTGGATATTTATCAAGAATAACACATGCATTATTTTTCAAATAAATTTTGTATCCTTTTTGCACTAATTGACCAATACTCATCAGATTATGTTTTAGACCAACAACATAAAAAACATCATGAATGAATTTTTGCTCCCCCTTTTTGGTTAGAATATCAACAGTGTTTTTTCCCATAACATTCACTTGATTATTGTTCCTGTTACCAATTTTTCACCACAGCTCGATTGGTGGAGCTAGCTGAATGATATTATATCATGAGGTGGAATTGCAGTTTAAGTTCAAATGTTGTTTCACATTGTTATCATTATTTATCAAGTGACTACTATGCATTTTAAAAGGAGATGGAGTTTCAGAATGCCATTCAGATATTGTAGAATTAAAAGAAATACAAAATTGAGTAAATGAGAAAAATAGCATTTCAGATGCTTTCTTTTATTTCATGAAAAGACTCATATTTTACAAGGCTTCATTTGATTTCAAGTATTAATTAGTTATTACAACATTGAATTTCAATGTTTTTTCTTTTCAAATGAAAATGAAGAATTGAAATCAAAGATCCACACAAGCCGTGGATGTGATTGTTACAATACATCGCTAATAGCACATTACACTACTGAAGATGCATAAAATAAAACATATAAGTGATGACATAATCATCATTGCCTGATTATTGACGTTTGATGCTGAATGGTGCACCTTTGTCTTCTCGAGCTCCGTCGACCTGTAAGAGAAAAGAGAGGGTGTCAGTGGCTCCAATTATGAAGTAACCTATATGAGGCACCCAGAATAGTACAACCTACTATTAATCATGCATTGAAACAATCAATCAAGTGCAGAAGAAATGAGTTGAAGGAGAAATAACAATATCATGATCATCATGTTCTATTTTTTATGCTAACATTGTTTGTTTCCTTGTGTAGGTATAGGTAAAATCATGAGGCTGAACATTATTCGAAGACCAAGCATGTGGAGAAAACATGCTCCCACAAGGGTAGAGCTTGGCATGCTGCCCTATTCATTAATGGGCTGATTTACAAATGCATCATCTTGTTCATCAAGTGAAATAAAATACAACTGAAAGAGTAAAAACAGAGTTATCCATCGAGTAACTAAACCAACTATGCATTCATAATGATCAGGTTTGTTTTCTAAAGGCTACAGGTGAACAGTGAATTTAGTTCACTTAAGGAATTCAGCTGAGTACATTTGCATCAGATATTGCTACAAGGTGATATTTTGTGTTATCTTGTTGATCGTAATCATATATATGTCATGCAAGTTTCAGTTCATCAATTTATTCTTTTCACAGTCAAGGATAGTGAATAGGCATATATTATGCCTTACTGAAGAGTTTTGTTTTGATTTTTATCATGGAAGAGAGCAAATTTTGAAAGCAGTTTGATAAGTGGAACATAAAAATGCATGAAGAGTACCATGTTGCTCAAGAGTACAAAAGGCGGACAGTGCATTCAAATGACAAATGATAGTAGTTCTAGTTGATCGATAAACAAATACAGCTTTAAGAATTGTAGGGTGAGAGATGTTTGTCCCAGAATGACAAAGAAATGATAACAGTTTCATTCCATAATGATGCTTTTGAGGCTTTAAGTAGGCATAGGAACTGTTGAATAGAGGTGGTTCGTGGTGTTGCAATGTTCAATCTAAGCCTCTACATAAAGACCAAGAGTAGAAAGTCAGTGTTGCTGTATGGTAAGGTTAAAGAATCCAGAGGGAGACAGTGTGAAGGATAGTAAATGACTCGAGGAGAGGACACGTTTCCATAATCTCATATATCTAATTGAAGGTTTTTTAACAGTAAAGCAATGAATGTATTTTTTCTGAATATCACACAATCAGATGTTTTGTCAAAGGAAACAATCATAAATCAAACTCAGATTTTATACAGCTACCAAGGAGAAGCTGCAGAAATGTCAAAATGGAGCACCGATCAATATGGGTCAATAAACTAAGTGCAAATATACACACAGATTTTTGTTATTTTCACCATAAGTGTTCATTTTTGAAGGTATATAAAAACAAACAGCAAGTACCTAGGTTGGGGTTTCAAATGAATGTCAGGTTTCCTTATTTCTAGCTGGGTGTTTGGTTAGATTTATTCAAATTTTGTATAGTCATGGCCATGTGACAGTTTTTAGTAGTGATGCAATGGAGACACGTTCTTTTCATGAAGTGCAGAATGCCAAGGAAATAAAAATGAATATACAAACATCCAAGTCGTTCTTTTGTTTCAGGGGTCCGAAATAAGCCACTGGTTGTTATTGGGTCGAGCCCATATGAACATAATCATACAACTAGATTTGCAGTTTTGAATCTCAAATACCCATTTCCAGGGTTACATTTAAAATACAGAAAAATGCAATAATCACGATGACCCATGTGAAGATTTTGCACGAAACAGTACTAGAGTTCAAAATGCGAATTTTTGTATTGAGCCAAGTTTCAGAACGAAGAAAATACAATTTTCTTTAGAAATTTCAAATACCCAAATTTGTTTCTGTTTCAAAATACAGAAAAATTCATTTACAGTGATAATCCATGAAAAGAGATAGCAAGAAAATACAAAAATGCAAGTTTCCTGAGGTGGGTCGAGCATCAGAAGAAATAAAGTACAATTTTATTCTATTTTCCATGATACGGTCCATATGCAGAAATGCTATCAAATAGGCATAAAGATAAATTTTTTGTTCTGGGTCGAGCCCAAAGCTTCAAATAATGTTTTCTATAGTATACATCTGGTACAGCCTGAACATGGCCAAAAACTCATAGGTAAGGAGAATTTCTTTTGGTCACTGAAGAGTGAAGCATCTATATGAATGGTAGTTACCAGTTTATATCTTTGAAGGAGCATGCTACCTACGGCCAGGAGTTCCAGAGAGTCCAGAAACTAAGATCTCGAGCCCGTAAGAACAATCGAGCTCTCATGGTGAGAATGGTACACAATAATGATTGATGTAAGCACAGGAAACACAAAGAAAATGCAAGACAAAGACATCAAAAATGGTGGTAACCGCGACCTCAAGCCATAAAGAATAAAATATGAAGCCATAGAAGCTATGAAGTTATGAGTGAACAACTTACCCTTGTGACAGTAGGTGAAAACAATAACACAAGTCAAGCTCTCATGGAGTAGACTGACAGAAGCCAAGCTCGAGTTCTTGTCGACCAAGGCAAATCAGAGCATAGGAATGAGTTAGAAGATAAGTATGACAGTCCACGGCCTTAATGGCCTTTCTTTTTTTCCAGAATGAAGGAAAAAGAATCTTCAATACAAAGAAAAATAAAGCTTACCCATTGAAGCTCGACCACTAAAGAGCATGGAGAAGTTTACTAAAGCACACGAGGCTCGGTTTTGACACAATCATGGCAGCGCTATTCTTCCAGACAGAGCTGCTTTCCTTCAAACTCACAGATGAAAAATAAAATGATTTTTAGGGTTTGGCATTCTTTTCTCATGCCCTAATTCGATCAACATAATGATCATCCAGAATATTCGATCAAAGCACATGGGAATTTCGAGTTAGGCATCCTTGTGATTTATTTATCAAAGTTTGAAGTCTAATGCATTTGAGGGTGGCCGAGACTTATATGCCTAAGTCAAGCCTAGGGGTGATGCATTATTTGCCTAGGGTTTAGGCTTATTTATTTTTGAAGAAATTGATTGATAAGTGCCTTAGGGAGAATGAAGTGTGTCTTACCCTAAGTATTTATTTAATCAATTTGAAGGAGATCAATTGTGAATATCTTATGACTTAGGGTCAATTATGTTTTAGAGTTCTGATTTTAATTGATTTTAGAGAAATCAATGAGAATTGAAGTTATGAGGGAAGATAATGATGTGTTTTATTTTTATGTTTTTATGAGAAAATCAGAATATTGTAATGGAGAAATAAGGAGCCTTTCTTTTTTGCAAAATGTTTTAATCTTTAATTGCAAAAAGTAGACAAAATTGTGCAAATCTACAATCCTGTAAAGCAGAATCGTAAAGCAATATCCTATAAATTGCTTTATGATTTCTTGCTATTTTTAGCAGATTTTCTATTGAATTTTCCTCTTGGTCAAGTTTGAGACCTATCTTGGAGAGATAGGGTGTTTTTTGAGCTTTTAAAGCAAATTCAGCCTATTTTTAGAGGCTTGACAGTGAGATCATAAAAACAATATGCTTTTTTATGTTTTAAGGCAGTTTTTGAGATAGTTTGAAAGCCTTTTCCTTGAGCTTTTTTCTGAGCTCAGATTAGGGTTTCTTGAGGGTGATTCCTTTCAAAATACTTAGTCTTTTTAGCTCTCCTGCTCAGTTCAAAGATTTTGGTTCCTGCTCTTATGCATTTTTGAGCTTGTGAACACATTTTTGTACTCAATTTTGACAGATTGGCACTCATTTAGTTTCAATAATACAACATAGTTCTTCTTTCCATCCTTTTGTCTCAAGACTGGTAACAACAGTTTGATGTTCTGTGTTTTAAAGTTTGAAGCCTTAATGTCCTACTTTTATGAGTTTTCTATACAGGTGTTCATGTTTTCAGGTTGTATGTTGTATTCGATGCTCCGAATCTTTATATGAATTATTGATGAAATCATGTGTTGGTGAGACTATAGGGACTATTGTAGTAAATGAATTGTTGTGAGTGGCAGGATCTAATTTATGTGAGAGGTTATTAAATCAGTCATCAGTTAGATTTAGTTTGTTTCTAGTTCATCTTTCTTCCCCTTTTCCTCTAAAGTTATTTAAAATAGGATTCATCATTTGGAGAACCAACTCACTTTGGAGATTCTTCCTTCATTCAGATCACCCACATCTGAAGGAGGTTTCCATGTTTCAGTAGGTTGCTGAATATTGCATTCAACAGGGTGCAAATCTATTGACAACAATTCCCAAGAGTAACATTTAAGGTGACTGATTTATCCAAGCTTGAAAATAATTCTAGATTTCCAGACATGTGATTGGTATAGCCAAAATCTAAATACCAAATATCATTTGGACTCTCTTGAACCATATTGCATTCAACTGGTGATTGTGTAGAAATTGATTCAGCAATCTTTGTACATGCAATAAAGATAGTTTTTGTAGAATTTTCTGGGGGATTTTGATTTTGTCTTCCTTGGTCATGTTGTTTCTTTCTACACTTAGAAGAGTAGTGACCATACTTCTTGCAGTAATGACATTGAACATGTGACTTGTCTTGTCTTTGACCACTTGGATGACTTTGAAAGTGTTCATTGTTATGTCCTCTTTCACCTTGGTTTGCAGGATTGCTGCTACGTCCTCTAAATGAATTTCTTCCTCTACCCCTAAGTGTGAAGCTAACTCTACCTCTTCCACGGTTTATTGAAGCCTGAGATGAGAAAGCATTCTCAATAGAGGTGTGTGATTTGTTTAACCTATATTCATGATTTATCAAAGATGCATGTAATTCATCCATTGTCAGCTCGGTTAAATCCTTAGTTTCCTCTATGGCAATAACTAAAGGATCAAATTTAGTAGGCAAAACCCTTAACATTTTCTCAACTATCCTTGTCTTTTTAATGTTTCCCTATGAGATTTTATCTGATTTACTAGCCCAACAACACAAGTAAAAAATAACTCCATAGATTATGAATCTTTCATACTTATATTTTCAAATTCTCTTTTAAGTATTTGGAGTTTTGCAGCTTTAGCTTTGTCCTTACCTTGATAGGCTATTTGTAGTGTGTTCCATGCCTTCTTTGCTTGCATTGCTACTGAAACTCTTGGCAGTATGCTTTCATGCATTGCTTGATGAATGTAGAAGAGGGCTTTTCCATCCTTCTTTCTCTACTCTTTCAAGAGATCTTTTTGTGCCTGTGTAAGTGCATTATAAGCTGCTTGGTCTACTGGTTCAGCATAACCACTCTCAACAATTTCCCAAACATCTTGACACCTAAACAAGGCTTTCATGGTCAATGACCAATATTCATAATTTTTGCCTGTGAAAAGAGGGGTTTGCAAGCTAGACAAGGAAGCACTAGACGTTGAAGTTGTGAAAGCCATTGATGGCTGTTAAACAAGAAATAAATGCAGACCCAGAAAAGAGAGACTAGGGGTTTGAAACAATGGCTCTGATACCAGATGTGGGCAAAGGGGCAGAGGAGTAGATAAAATAAATCATCAAATTAGAGAACAGAACAAACTCAGATTTGCATGCAACAATAAAAGATAAATGAAATTGCAAATGATTGTTGTTCAAAAGACATAGAAAATACACAACAAGTAGACAACAACAAATTTATATTTATGTATTAAAAATTGGAATGATGCAACAAAGTTTCGATGCCCTTCTTCAACCTTCTTTGCAGAGCTGCAATGCTCTTCTTTTATTCATGCATTATGCAAAATGACCACAAAAAGGAAATAAAACTAAAAACTACGCGGGACAGCTAAGGAGTAATAAAATATTACTATTTTTACTACCCACAAAGTGTGAGAGTAAATAGGCAGTTAATGCGAATTAATCCAAATCTCTCAAATCTTCAAAAAGTATTCCTAATAAATTGCCATAAATGCTGGTAGGAAGTCTTAGTTGGAGGGAATTTGCATAATTAATTAGTTGAGATTAATGAATCCATCCCCCGAGAGGACCCAGTTTCTATTGCTCTCCGACAGTGTTCAGTACTGGTCTAGAGGAGAGTGGAGTGGTGGGCACTTCAGAAACATGCCAGGGTATAATGGACTAGAGTTCGTAACGCTTTCCCCTTCAAGAATGTACTGTTTTTTTATTCCCGCAGGTATGATAATGAGTAGGGTAGTCATGGGAAAGAACGGTGAAATAGGAAGATACTTTCTGGGGGAAAAGGGGAATGGAATCTGAATGGCTTCGCACCTAGAGATCAATGCAATGTGTATAACGTGTGTGGAGCCTATGCAGCATGTAACGCGTATGCAAAGTCCAATGGGTACAGCACAAGCAATGCGTACGATGCGTGCAGATGTCTGGAGGAGTTCAAGCCAAGGGACAATCGTGCCTGGCATTCAAAACAATGGTGGTCAAGCGGTTGTGTCCGGCGGAGACCATTGCAATGCTCTGCCTCAAATGGCACAACTGACGGTTTCCGGGAAGTGAAGGACACTTATTTGGACGATAATCAAGCGGTTTCCTACACCACGATGCAAACGCTGCAAGGATGCGGGCTTGCATGTCTCAGAAATTGCTCTTGCATGGCCAATCAGTTTTCATTCGTGTGGCCGCTTCTGAGTTGCTAGACAGGTCCGAATCCAAGCAGAGAAGAAGAAGTAAATCCGTCATGCTTCGTATTTTAGTTCCTGTGACCGCCGGAGCTCTTGCGCTTGCTTCTGCTCTCCTGTTCACAGGGTTTATTCTGCGGAGGCATCAGAAGAAGGCAACGGCGACGGAGGAGGAGGATGTTCCAGCGTCCCTCAAGATGTTCACTTTCTCAGAGTTGCGGTTTGCAACTAAGAATTTCAAGCATAAGTTGGGGAGCGGAGCATTCGGGTCTATGTCCAAAGGAACTCTGCCAGACAACACCCAAGTCGCTGTAAAAAAGTTAGAGCGCTCAGCACAAGCAGAAAAGAAATTTCGTGCCGAAATATGCACCATTGGCAACATTCAACATGTGAATCTGGTCGTGCTTCGGGGATTCTGTGCAAAGGGTTCTCGAAGGCTGTTGGTGTATGAGTATATGCCCAACGGTTCTCTAAACTCTTGCTATTTCGCAATAAGGGAGGAGAAGAAGGAAAGGTGTTGAACTGGAAGACCAGATTCACCATTGCATTGGGCACTGCTCGGGGATTAGTTTATCTACACCAGGAATGCAGAGACCGTATCATTCACTGCGATATTAAGCCCGAAAACATTCTCCTTGATGGCGACTTGTCCCCAAAGATCGCTGATTTTGGGCTAGCAAAGCTTGTGGGCATAGATTTTAGCCGCGTTCTGACCACCACAAGAGGAACGCGTGGGTATTTAGCTCCAGAATGAATATCCGGGCTGCCCATCACTCCCAAGGCAGACGTCTATGGTTTTGGTATGACGCTGCTGGAAATAATATCAGGGCGCAGAAATATCGACTTGACAGTGCAGAAATCAAGTACATATTACTTCCCTCCCTGGGCTGCAACTCAAATCCACAAGGGAAATCTCATGGCTGTTGTTGATGAGAAGATATCAAAAGAGGCAGACGGAGAAGAGGTAAGAAGAGTTGTTATGGCAAGTATGTTATTCATTCAGGAGGATGAGAATGCGAGGCCAAGCATGGCTCAGGTTGTGCAGTTGTTGGAAGGGATAGCTGAGGCGAATGCACAACAAGTTCAAGGGTCGGTGGAAATGCTGCGGGACCATGAAAGAGAAGTGGAAGATGGAGATAGTTTTGTTTGACCTTGCAGTCGGTTTATTTGTTAAGATTTCGGGACATAGCTCTTAGGTACCTATATTTTATCATATTTTGAATTTGTTTTGTGTTTTTCAATTGAGGTAAAGTTATTTATTAGAGTTATGGATAAATGAGGGATATTATGTTTTATAAAAACATTCTTCAATAATACTTCAGTAAGGATTTGAATTTTTTTAATTGAGGTAAACATTTTTAAATTAAGTTATGAATATAACACTCAATAGAGGTTTGAAATTTGATGGCAAAAAATACAACACCACAATTTTACAGAGTTTAAATAGTTATACAAGAAATAAATGTTACTAAATAATGATTAGTTTTTATTCTTGTAATTTATTTGATTAAAATATGTCATTAATTTGGTTGATTTAAATATTTTTTAAAATATTTGTTTTAAAATTGGAGTAGTGACTCTAATGTCTATATGATTTTTCTTTTAACCTAAAAAATACTTCTTTTTATTTCAACTAACACTTAAATTAATTAGAAATTTAAAAGTGCAAGGGATTTGTTCAGAAAAATTATCTACATAAATAAAAAAAATTAAATATTTGCATATCAAAAAGAATGAAAAAAGCACTTTTCAACTACATATTTATAATTTTATGGAAAATATGAAAATCATTTTTTATAAAATAAGAAATTTGTTTTATATATATATATATATATATATATATATATATAATTAAAAGTATTTTGATGCATTAAGAGTGAGACAAAAAAAATAGTTTAAAACTTAAAATTAAAAAAAAAAAAACAAATCTGCAATAAATGAGAAAATGAATAGTCACATATTAAAAAGAATAGACAAATAAATACTTTTAAAGATCATATAAGAACAAGCCTAGATGAAAAATATAGAAATACAAAAATTCTAAAATATGAAATTATTGAGATTCTAAATATATTAAAGAAAAAGTATCAAAATTATATACACATCTTTAGCTTCACATGTGGACAAAATAAAAGATAAATGTGTTAAAATATTTAAAATGTTTAAATTCTTTACAATATGATAGGATATTTTTTGTTGGTGTTTTATTTAAGACCATGTTTTCACACTTCAAAAAAGTTTTGTTTGTAAATAAATTTGTTGTATTAGAATACAAAAAAATCATTAAAAAATCAAACATATGTATAAAAAATGGTAATAATTTATGTTATTTTATTATTCTCCTTTGTATTTCAATGTATATATATCTTCTTTAATTCTATATTCATCATCTTATATTGTGTTTTAAATGGTGTATCCATGATGTATGGAATATACACAATTTATACTTCAAGTTTCTAACTTAATGTATAGTCCAAATGTTTGATTTGACTTGTACTTCAAGTTTCTAGCTTAACTTGCACTCAAGTGTTTTACTTGACTTGCTCCAAGTTCATATCTTGGCTTGACATGAATTGTACTATATGCATGACTTGTACTCTTGACTTGAGCTCCAAGTTTCTAACTTGACTTAACATGACTTATACTCTTGACTTGTGCTTCAAATTTTGAACTTGGCATGACATGACTTGCATAATATTTCATCATTAATATATTTATAAAAAGGAAAATTTGAAGAGTAAAATTATATTTATAAAACCCTCCCTTAATCTTGACCCTAAAATTATTATGTATTTGGTCTCAAATTAACTACTCAATATTTCCTTTCAATATTTCAATTTTTCTTTTGATAAGCCTTTCGTTAAAATGTCTACAATTTACAAAATTTAAATTTAATTTTGAATGCTATTTTTCTAATTTTCATTATAGTGATATGAGAGAAGAGTGAGGGGTTGGAATTAGGATTTCCAATACCTTCAAAAAAAAATTATTTTCCTTTAATTTTCTAGAACCATTTTCTCTAAAAATAGTTAAAGCATTTTCATTTTTATTTTTCATAGTTTTATTCATTAACTTCCCTTAAATCCCACATAAAATCTATTGTTGTTCTACTCAATTAAATATTTTATGTTATTCCAAATACTAAAATAAATATTAAAACAAGATTGTGGTTCCAATACTAGGCTTACTTTCTTTAGGAGTACCAATATTCTCTTGCACTTCTTTGATGCTAATATTTACAACAAATTATTATCTTCTTTAGTATTAATATATAAAATTATCTTCAAGTCATTTATCTGTATAATATTTATATATGTATAAGATCTGTATGTATATCAAAGCTTATGTCTTTTTTACATGGAAAATAAAAGTTGGGGCATTATAATTAGGAAAAAAATATCCATCAAGGAGAGTTTAGATTATAGATTGGATTTGGTTTACTTAAGAACTAGTGGTTGAAGCATGTTTTTGGTGAATGTTAAGGATAGATCATGATTTTATATGAAAATATTTCTTGACATTTAGTCTATTTTTTAAAAATTGAAAATGAATACAATTTTGTTGATAACTAGTTTGAGAAAGAGATGTGTGGACATACGACACACATTATCTTATGAAACATGCTTATTTTATTATTAAATATCTATAAAAAGTAATGTAAAATCATAGCTTGCATTGTTTGTTCATAGTGTCTATTGCTAAAAATCAGTTAGATATGTCATACTTAGTTGGATGGTTCCTAGATTTATATGAAAAATTATTTTTATTTAATAAACACCACTAGTTTTCATATGGCATGACGATCTTGGAGTTTCCTTGGATCTGCTACTCTTGTGAATCGTAGGTCCACTTTTAGATGGAAGGCGAGCAAGGAATTACTAGTTTGTGGTTGGAGGAAAAACACCCGAGCGATTCTCTCCCTCTTGCAGTTGAGATACCGAAGACTTGGTTTATCGAAGACATTACATTGATCTTTCATATAGCATTGTATTATTATTCTAATATATTTTACTTCACATCTATGATATAACATTTGTAAAATATTATGTTGATCCAACCTTGAAAGATGTAATACTTGATGAAAAATGTTGTACTCTTGATATAAATGAATGATGCTATGATTTCAATAAAAACTTGTTCAATGTTCTTATCTTATCAAAGAAATGAGTAAAATATTTTTTGGTATATTGTAATGATAGAATATTCAATCTTCTAACTTTTTATGCTAAATGGAAAATACATCTTCCATATGTTGATATGTTTTCCAAATAACTCAGTATGTTTTTTTTTGTTAAAATAAAGAAAGTTAATTTTTTTTCTAGTTAATGATTCACTAAAAGGAAACCATGGGTAATAAGATAAATCTATATCATGTTTCAAAGAGAAGTTACATGTTTGTAAGATAATTTATAATCTAGAAGAAAGATAGACCTTTAAAGTATGTAGGGAAATACATGGTTTGGTATAAGAGGGATTAAAAAGGCTTTGGATATACAAAAAGAACTTAAAGAAAAGGGTTTGAAAAATGGAGTCTCATTCATTATACCAAAATGTAAGTAGAAGAACTTGGAGGTGTACAAATATATTTACATAGAGGTTTGACTAAATGAAATGAAAGCATTGAAAAGTGGTCCTCACTACAACTTAAATTAACATAATTGTTATTTATTATTCATGCAATTAAACACTTAAATTAAATGTAAGTCATATTTATTTTTTTAGTAATGGACTAAGACATTAATTTCTAATCTAAATGAAAAATGTAGTAGCATTTGAAGATTTAGATTATAAGTATATAGTACCATTATTAAATATTTTAATAGAAAAATAGGATAATACTATTAATAATTTGAATCTAGAAGAAAAAATGTAGTAGCATTTGAAGATAAAGGAGGTTGTAAGGAAGTATAGTACCATTACTAAATATTTAAATAGAAAAATTGGATAACATTATTAATCATTTTAATTTTAAAAATTAAAATATCATTAATAAAGAATTTAATTAAAATTTGATAACTAAGTGTAATTGAATTAAGAGTAATATTAGGATGGGTTGTTATCTAAGAAGTTCTAATATTCTATTCCTATAAATACAAGAATGCTAAGTATTTCATTAATTTCGATGATCTAAATAGATTCTCATATGAACTCCACTAATAATAATTCAGAAAAATACCAAACAAATAAAATCAAAGACAATCCATTAATTATTTTATTTTCTTACATGCACTTACATTGTCAATGCTAAAGAAGGTTGTAAGGAAGTATAATACCATTACTAAAATTTTAAATTAAAATGGATAACGTTATTAATCATTTTAATTTTAATCATTATTAAAGAGTTTAATAGAAATTTTATAATTAAATATATATGAATTAAAAGTAATATTAAGATGAATGATTATTTGAGAAGTTTTAATCTATTCTTATAAGAATTATCTAGATACCAAAAATGCTAATAAAAAATAGATTCTTATATGAACCCTCCATACGTTTACTAATAAATGTAGAGAAAAATACCAAACAAATAAAATCAAAGACAATCCATTACTCATTTTCTTTCACACGCTTACATTGTCAATGCTAATGTGCGTTTTAGACTAGGCCTTTCCAAGGTGGTTGGCGGATGTCTATTTTATTCCCGTACTAGTTTTATGTGCTGGTCTTTTGATAGGTTTCATGTGCTTGTCTTTTGATATGGTCTTTTTTGATAGAGATATTGATATATTGACTTCGGGGATATCTTTGTCACATGATGGAAAAATTTTATAGTCTCCTCTAAGAGGTCATTTACTATAGTAATCAGAAGTATGAGGTAATATTCTATGATTGCATGTATTTCTTCCATATTTTCCTTCAAATAGTTGATATCATTGAAGAGTAGAGATTGATTAACAATTTTAAGATTGAGGTTTGGTCCACTCACTATGAGATGAGTAATGTTATAAAAGATATACCACTTTTTTCAAAGTGGAAAATGGGAGCATTGAATATTACCCAAGGCTCATGCATACATTATTCCTCAAACTCCACTTTCAGATATATATTTGATTTCTAGGAATTTCTTCTAAGGTTGTCTTGAAAATTTCATTGTGAAATGGTATAAATAACATCTAAAGGGAGGAAGGAACTCCATTTGTGTTATGTTAATTCATGAAAATATGCAAAAAAAAAAAAGAAAAGGTTTTTAGCTAATTAATAGATAGAGGAGAAAAATATCAAAAGTAAGGTGGAGGGGAAGGGAGAGGAGAAAGAAGAGGCTAAATTTAGTAAGGTTGATGATAAGTAACAAGATAAATCTTTTATTTGTGTTGAAGAAGTTACATGTTTGTAAAGATGCAAATTATACTCTAGAAGAAAGAGAGACCTCAAGTATGGAGGGAAAGACATGGTTTGGTCTAAGATAGATTAGCAAGGCCATGAATCAACAAAAATAACTTAAATAAAATGGTGTGACAAGTGGAGTCCTATCCAATCTACCAAAATATGAGTAGAGCAACTTGGAGGTGTAAAAACTTATTTGCATGGAGGGATAACTAGATGAAATAACAACATTGAAAAGGATCCTCACTACACAAGCTTAAGATCCTAAGCATGGGGTGTCTCTATGGGTGCATTGATAAGAGTTGATATTTACATGGAACCTACATAGATAAATAAGAAGTAAAATATAAAATGTAATAACATATCTCAATTAAGAAGGAAATGCAAAATATAATAAGGATCAAG
>VDFB02051446.1:0-12551 GCA_007258455.2 Sequoia sempervirens
GATTTTTGGCACACAGGGGTCTTCTAGGGTTTTTCACCCAAAAATGAGAGACAAGGAGACCAAAAACCTAGTAAGTTCATTCAAATATGTAATGTGGAGTAATGTGATGCCTAAATGAACTTAAATAAATGCAATTGATTGAATGAAATTAATCTAAATGGATGCAAGACTAAGTTTTATGCAATGTTTAAAAACATAGTGTGATATGCAAATAACATGAAAACTAAAGAAAATATGCAAAACAGAGCTAACGAGGATGGATCTAAGTGCACCTAGACTGAGACTGATGTTGTTGAATTGTCTAGAATGCTGATTGAAATCACTGAAAATTCACTATGGGACTCATTCGCCAAGGGTGGCTAATCAGTTCCACCAAGTAGAAAGTTCTCGGGGAACATGTTTATGTTTGTCGGGATCGATCGACCAAAACAATATTGTTAGAAGAGATGTCTAGAAGGAAGATGGAAGGTAGAAAACTGTAGGAACATGTTTACGGTTTACAGCCGGGATCGAGAATCTGAAGAAAAACGTGTTGTTGAAGGATGTCTAGAAGGAAGATTGAAGTCACTAAAAAATTCTACTATATGGGACTCATTTGCCAAAAGGGTGGCGAATGATTCACCACAAAGTGAAACCTTCTCGAGGGTATGTTTCTGTTTAGCCGGAATCTAGAATCTAACAAAACGATTTACTTGATCTACAATTGGGACTCATTCTCCAGAATTGTAAATCAATCTACTCCTAGATTTATATAAATACAATCAGTAACTACGCAACACAGATTTGTTAAAGAGTTGAATGCCGAGGTTGCGAAGTCAATTCTAGAAAATGGAAAAAATCACTCAATCAATCTTGAAAGGATGACAAAATGACTTGGAGAACCTATTTTAATTGATTCCACTTTTCAACACCTTTTAAACTTGTCAAATCTACAAAACAAAAATGCAAACACATGCAAAAAGGGGGAAAATGTTGGTGGGTTAGCAAATAGGGGTTTGCCTTGGTTAAACTCCGCTTTGGTACTCAAATCTAATAGAAATAAATGAAATGAAAGAAATAATATAAATGAACAACATAAAATATGTTACAACTTACCAAGATCCTTGAAGATGCAAGTCTGAAATCAACGTCAATGGTTGCTCGAAGATGCATCAATAATTATTGAATGATGTATTGCAAATGCTTGAATGCTTAAGTGAATGAAAATGGATTGTATGAATGCTTGGAGATATTGAATGAATGTAAAATGAGGTGAAATTCTCTTATTTATATCAATATTGTGTCTTAGTAACCTTTCATACATCATCAAAGGCTAACATCAAGTATAATTTTGAATAAATCTCAAAATAAATTTGAATTAATTTGAATTTTTGGGCTAGGGTGGACTCATTCGCCACCCTTGGCAAATGGATCCCACCTGGGACATAATCTTAAGTGTCGGGAATTAAATGTAATTTAGTGTTATGTGTCGAGGATATATTAAAAAATACACTTAAATAAAGCATATGAGTATATAAATGTGTCAAATATGACATGAGAAAGATGTAAATAAGGGGAAAATGCCTAGAAAAGAGTGAATCTTGATTACAAGACTTAACAACACTTGAAAATAGGACTTGTTGATGTGTCAAATGATGATTTTTAGGTGAATTATATTAAATAGAGTCCAGAATAATGTAGAAATGCTTTACAACACTTCACAACACATTCACAAGACTTCAATATTTACATTTTAATACTAAAATAAGCATGTTCAAGCCATGTTGTAACATACAATTGAGGAAAAATATGTAAAACATGATGAAAAAAGACCTAAAATGCCATGAAAATGACAAGGGGCCATTTTTCTATGACACATTTAGCCCCCACTTTAGTGAGAGGAAGAACTTTCTTCAAACTCACACTAAAGTAGCCATGAACATCAAAAATAAGGGTTCAAATGCGCTTACATTAGCAAGATGGAATAACAAAAAACAAGAGGGATGATCAAGCCCCCTGGATGAAGATACCATGACAAATGAAACATAAGAAAAAAGGAATACACAAGTGTTGAGGAAATAAATGAAGCTTCAATCATCGATCCAACTTGTTGTGAATTGGATCTAGGAAAAAGAATATTATTACTTCGGTCTAAGGTAAATACTTTTAAAGGTCATCTTTTGGATGAGAACCGCGAAGATACATCGCAGCTAGTTGGCGTGCACTCACAAACACAAAAGTGGCTATGGGTAAAGTCATGCCGCTAGTTGGGCTTCCCACTCAACCATTCCAAAGTTATACCTCCTGATAACTTTAATAAGGCACCGTAAAAAAAAAGGTGATGTAAATATCAATTCAAACTTCAAGAGACAAGAAAAACTCTATATGCTTGAAACTCATGAACAAAATAGGATGGCACAATAGGCATTACAAAGAGTTGTGTTATGCAAAGATTATTAAAATAAGAGCAGAAACCATAGGCATGGAAGTTATGCAAGGTGGCCAAATGAAAGTGCAACATGTAAAATTCAAAAATTGTTCAAAGGAGTCTTGTTCAATTTATTAAAGCTCAATCACTTAGGGAACATTGTGTCGAATGTCTCCAAGAGAGGACCAATCAAAGGATAGTAAATTCACAACTTAGGGGATGTAGTGCATCACATCAAACCACTAAGAGGAATGTAATATGCTAAGAAATATCAAAGTTATGAAGGAAATTATACCCAATGTCATCCACAAAGTAATGAAAACATTATATAAATGACAAGGCTACACTAGGAACAAAGAATGCAAATGGATGATGGTATTTTATTCCCCCCACTTTAAAGGAATTTCTACACCTCATTCATGAGAAATTTCTTTAAAGTAGAAGAAAGATAATGCAAAAGAAAAACAAGACATGAGAGCCAACTAGGAAAGCTCTATGCCAAGTAATATGTTTCAAAGTTAGGCTATGTCATGTCAAGGAAAATGAAAAATAAAGCAAGAAAAGGGAGTTTCCCCCCAAAAAAGAAATCACACCAAAACACATAAGGGATCTATTTATGTGGGATTAGTATGTTCGTTCCTGCAATCTTTCTATGAAAGAGCGTGGAACTATCATCATTCCTCGAAGACATAAAACGAGAAGAATGACACAAAGAGAGCGGAAAAAAACTAAAACAAAGATTAATTTTGGGTCAACATGGAATAGACATTGTGGTCTTAATGCCTTGCATTGTCCCCAAAAAGGAAAAAAAAAATGAAAAATATTTTGGGTCAACATGAAAGAGACATTTATGTCTCGATGCCTTGCATAATCCTCAGAAGGAAAAGACAAGAAAAGACAAGAAAAAAGGAAATAGACCTTATGGGTCAACATGGAAGAGACTTAGGGTGTCTCTATGCTTTGCGTCATCCCCAAAGGACAAACACAAAACAAAAGAAAAATGAAGAAAGTGAAAGACAATGCATGACATATAGAAGAATAGAGATACAAATAGAAGTGTACAAAGAGAGAGATAACATAAAACAAATGATACGGGGGAACACGAAATCACACATAAAAAATACTATACAAGGAAAAGTGAATAAAGAAGCTAGTGAAGCAAAGGAAAACCAACCATCTAATAGGTCATTTTCCTCCTAATCATGATCATCATATTGCAAAGGTGGTTGGCTATCCAATGGAGGAATTGCAAGTGCCAATCTAGGAGAATCACCAGGTTTTCCCTTTGGTATGAGAGATTTATTGTCTAAGATCATAGAAGAGAAGAACAAAGCATTCAAATTATTATGCACCTCTTCGTCAATTTTAGCTATCTCTTCATCATCATCCTCATCAAGAGTAATGAATATAGGAGGATGAAGAATGATTTCCAAAGAGGGGTGAATCAACAAGGGAGGTTTTATGTTAGGGTTAGGTTGTTGGGTTGGAGGGGATGGACTATCTTGTGGTATTGTAGGAGGAGTATCAAGAATTATTTTCATCAAGGGAGGACGTTTATTTTCTTTATTTGTTTTAATTTTCAATTCTCGAGCTAGAAAATGACAACATCGTTGATGCTCTCTAGCAGCTTGATTTCATCTAATTCTATTTTGAATTTGTTGAGGGGTTAAAGTGGATTGATCAACTTGAAGCTCCTTCATTTTAGAAGGAGATGGATCAATCTCTTTCTCTTTAGCTTTGTAAACTTGGTTAATTCAGGGTGGCAATGTTGGACTATTCACAACTTCTCTAGGTCTT
Organism: Sequoia sempervirens; assembly: GCA_007258455.2. Taxonomy (NCBI): domain Eukaryota; kingdom Viridiplantae; phylum Streptophyta; class Pinopsida; order Cupressales; family Cupressaceae; genus Sequoia; species Sequoia sempervirens. Next base: position 4,205 of record VDFB02051446.1, read on the forward strand.
TCAGACAAAGGAGTTGAAGGATTAGGTTGCAACAGAGTGGGTAACAGATGACTATTGGTAGAGGGAGTTTCAAGCATAGTCTCATCTATAATAGGAGTGGTGGAAGTGGTTGGGGAAACATCACGAAGAGACAATTTAGTAATTCTTTTGGCTTTAAACTTTTGGTATGCTATGAAAAAGAAATCCTTTCTAGGTGTAATAGGTTCAATCAATTCAAGCCAAAAGGCTTCTAGGGAAAAGTTACCTTTGGAAGATAAGGGATTAAAGTGGCTATAGTGGACGGTAAAGACTTCATTACCATGTGGGAAATTCAAACACTTATGAATGACCGATGCATCCACTTTCATTGAGCAAAGCCAGGGGTGGCCTAACCACAAACGAAATTGGTTGGATTGTGAAATAATAAAAAATATCACATCAAGTGTCCTAGGTCCTATTTGTAAACCTAGCATGATTGATCTGATCGTAGGGATAGCAAATCCATTGTGTGTTTTTATCCATGCAGTTGCTTTATCATATTCATCTTGATATAAATCATGCAATACCAAGAAATCCTTTGTGATCACATTTTCACCACAAGCAGGATCTATCAATATCCCATTAGTGGGCTTATCATAGATTCTTCTAGCTATGTAGAGATGACCGTCAAGAAGTTTTGGTAAGATTTCTTTATCAGAAAAGGTGATATCAAGAGATTTATTATTGTGGTCCTTACGAGGGATAACATCTATCATAGCTACAAGATCTTCCATAGGAATACAATCAACAATTATAGGAGATATGTCATGTTGCTCATTATGTGTATCGATAGTCATTACATCGGTTTGATAAGGTTCACTAGCCTTCACAAATGAGGTTGTATGTTTAGGTATAGGGTTGGTGAAAATTTGTAAATTTTGGCTAGGGGGTGCAATAGATTTATTGCTTCTATATATAATAGACAATTCTCCTGAATCAATGAGGTCTTGAACTAGATGTTTTAGACACTTGTAATGTTCAATGTCATGTCCATTTTGACGATGGAAGTGATAATAAGCATTAGGCCTGGAGGTAAGTGCTAATGGTTGGCTTGGATCAAGAGGCTCGATTGGTGGCAAAGTGAGCATGCATTTTTGGATTAATTGGTTCATGGTATTATGGAGGGAATTGGGTAAAGGAGTGAATTGTCTATTATGGTCCCCATAGTGATAAGGCACATCAAATTTAACAACAATCATGACATTTTGAATTGGTTGGGTAGGTTGCAGTTGCAAAGATAGATTAAACTATAAAAATCCTCTATTCGGTCTACGAAAGTTTTGATTATTATTATTGTTTTCAGGTTTTCTAGCTCAGCTAGAAGTGGATTGGGAATCACAACTTGAAACCGAGTTATGATATTCACACAAGGTTGTGCATAAATGCATAAACGAAGGGAATTTCATCATTGTTAACTTATCCTGAAGATTTCTATGTAAATTCTCAATGAAAATATTTTGTAGATGTGCATCAAGAATCTTAATATTGATTTGGGAATACACAGATTGATATCATGAGATAAAATCGGTAATCTTTTCATCCGTGTTTTTTCTACATTGCATGAGGTCAGCCATAGTTTTCGTAGGTTGCATATGAACTTGAAAGTTACTTATGAAAGCATCCACCAAGTCATTGAAGGAGTGGATGGAATGATTAGGAAAGTTTAAAAACCACTCTAAGGAACTATCCTTCAAGGTCCTAGCAAAAAGCTTGGCCAAGAGTCTCTCATCGAGGACAAAGTCACTACATAAAGTTGTGAAGTCATTAACATGGTTGATAGGATATCCTTTACCTACATATGACTCAAACCAAGACATTTCTATCCCTTGTGGCATTGGGGTATGTAGAATCTATAAGGGTAATGGACTACTACATACATGATATGTGATAGGAGCAATTTGACCTTGACTAATGGAAGAAATTTGATGTTGCATGGATGAAATGGTGTTAAGGAGTTATGTAATGATAGGATCATGATATGTAGGTTGTGATGGAAGGGTAAATGGTGATGGAGTTTAAGGCATGGTAAGTGAAGTGAAAGGAATACTAGGAGGTGTGAGGGTAGTAGAGGGGATTTTCGATGCCACAAGTGAAGTAGGAATGCTAGGTGGAACTGTGAAAGAAGGAGCCACATAACTAACCAATTGCATAGTAGTAGTAACTTGTGAGGGTGTATAGGTTGGAATGGATGTAATGGTCGTAGGGGGAGGAACTTGATAGCCTCCTTGACTAATAGGATGGATTGTGGATTGGGTATTAGGAGGAGCATGTTTATTACAAATCTCAAGAATATTTTTGAGGAAAATTAAACCATCATCATGTTCAAGCAATGGATGAAGGTTTTCAATGGTGGGTATGATAGTTTGGGATACATTCTAAAGGGTCAAATCATGTTGTAAATGTGCAAATTCTTCATGAATATTAATCCTATCTTGAGAATTTTTTTGAGTTTCAACAGTCATGGATGGGAAGGTGAGGTAGCATTGTCAGTTCTTAATAAACCATTGTCCATACTAGGAGTAGGAGCTCTAGAGATCCCGAGGTCCACAATGAAAGTGCTATTGTGGGATTCCATGAGTCTAGAACTTCTTCTCCGCACAATATTATCAATGGAATACCAAACACTCATACAAGTACTATAAAGGAGGAAGGTGACTCAAATGCAACACAATCAAGTGTATGTAAATGCTAATAACTGAATTACTACTAACTGTAATAGAATGAAACTACATAAAACAAAATGTAGGAAAAATGCCAAAAAATGTAGAAAATAAATGCTAAAAAACTATAGAAGGACTAATTCACCCTAGGTGCCAAATGAGTCCTAGTATGCAAGATTTTCATGATTTTCAGAATTTTAAAATGTGTTCAATGTAAAAATAGAATGTTATCAAAGGTACAAAATGAAAAATTTTCAAATTTTCAATTATATGAAATGTAAGAATGAAACACAAGCTAAATTTTACTAATGCAAGAAAAAGAACACCTAGAATGCAAAAACAAAACAATGTCCTAATTGAATTGCAATGCAAAATGTAATCTAATATGCAATATGCCAATGAAAAAAGAAAGTGCAAAGTGCTCAAAAGTTGGCTTCGCCAAAAATGAACCGTGGATTTTTGGCACACAGGGGTCTTCTAGGGTTTTTCACCCAAAAATGAGAGACAAGGAGACCAAAAACCTAGTAAGTTCATTCAAATATGTAATGTGGAGTAATGTGATGCCTAAATGAACTTAAATAAATGTAATTTATTGAATGAAATTAATCTAAATGGATGCAAGACTAAGTTTTATGCAATGTTTGAAAACACATTGTGATATGCAAACAACATGAAAACTAAAGAAAATATAAAAACAGAGCTAACAGGGATGAATTTGAGTGCACTTGGACTAATAATGATGTTGAGATGTATGGAAGGAATATTGAAGTCACTAAAAATTCACTATGGGATCATTCATCAAGGGTGGCAAATCACCACCACCAAGTGAAAACTGTCGGTAATAGGTTTCTATCTGTTGGGATCCAAAATACAAAAATTAATTTTTGATCTGAGGTGGGACTCATTCACCAAGGGTGGTGAATCAGTCCACTTGTAGATTTATGGAAATATGGTCAGTAACTCTGCAATACCAGATTTGGTAAAGTCTGAATGTTGGGTTCCTAAAGTCAATTCTATAGAAAATGGACATAAATCACTCAATCAAGCTTGAAATGATGAAAAAATGACTTGGAGAACCTAGCTGACTTGATTCCACTTTTCAACACCTTTTAAACTTGTCAAATCTATAAAACAAAGATGCAAACACATAGAAAAGGGAGAAAAATGGTAGTGGGTTAGCAAATAAGGGTTTGCCTTGGTCAAACCCCACTTTGGTACTCAAACCCAATAGAAATAAATGAAATGCAAGAAAGATTATAAATGAACGTAAAAGATGTTATGACTACCAAGATCCTTGAAGATGCAAGTCTGAAATCAATGTCAATGGCTGCTCCAAGATGCTTCAATAATTACTGAATGATTTATTACAAATGCTGGAATGCTTAAGTGAATGAAAATGGATTGTATGAATGCTTGGAGATATTGGATGGATGAAAAATGAGGTGAAATTCTCTTATTTATATCAACCTTGTGTCTTAGTAACCTTTCATACATCATCACAGGATGACATCAATTCTAATTTTGAATAAATCCTAAAAGAAATTTGAATTAATTTGAATTTTGGGGCCAAGGTGGACTCATTCGCCACCCATGGAGAATGGGCGCACCTAGGACATAAGCTTAGGTATCGGAAATTAAATGTAATTTAGTGTTATGTGTCGAGGATATATTCAAAAATAGACTTAAATAAATCATATGAGTATATAAAGGGGTCAAATAAGACATGAGAAAGATGTAAATAAGGGGAAAATTCCTAGAAAAGCATGAATCTTGATTACAAGACTTAACACCACTTCAAATTAGGAATTGTTGATGTGTAAAATGATGATTTTTAAGTGAAATATATTAAATAGAGTCTAGAATAATGTAGAAATGTCTTACAAAATTTCACAACATATTCACAAGACTTCAATATTTACATTTTAATACTAAAATAAGCATATTCAAGCCATGTTGTAACATAAAATTGAGCAAAAATATATAAAACATGATGAAAAATTGAGTCATTCTTTTCACCATATTGTTCTCTAAAAACCCTCCTCCCAAGAGCCAATGCTCTTAGCAGGTAAACTCTTGTACCATTCTCTTGCATCCTCAATAAGAGATTGCATGAACAACTTCATGATGACATCTTATGCCTCTACCTCAAAATCATCCATAACATTAGTGAATGCTTTGAGATGGTATCCACCATTTAAAGAATTATTTCAAGACAATTTTACTAGAGAAAGCCTAAAATATTTAGGGAATGGTTAGGGTAGCTAGGTATTCCAGTGAAACACAACTGTTGGTATTTATGTACTTGGAGTGGCCTCCTAGTATGTCGATCTCTATGATCATCTCTGTGCTCATCATATTTCTTGTTGTTAGAGTGGTTACCATCCTTTTCCTCTCCACTTTCACCATCACCTCCCCCTTTCTTACTTCCCTCATCATCTTCAAAATAAGACTTATCATTCTTGTTTTTTCCTCCACCACCTCCTCCTTGATCTCCACCACCACTTCCACTAGAAGTATGTCCATCAGATTTATTCTTTTGCAACTCACTATTAGTATTTGTAGAGCTTTAAGCCTCTGAAATATGGGTGGAAAATTGAAGGAATGCAATCTTCTTAGCTATCTATGCATTAGAATCTATTATTTCATCTTTTTCCAAATCTTCTTGCAGCTTTTCACTTTCCAAATACAACCTTAATATCTTAGGGTCTAGAGGTGTATCAGATGGGGTTGGGTCAACTTTTGATTTATTTGTGGTGATTTCGGTAGATAAAGTATTGGTTTGATCATTGGTTTTGAATGTATTTTTCTAGGGTTGGTCCATAGGTCTCTTGCCATGATCAACAAATGACATTTTATTAGTACTAACAAGAGCGTCTGAGGCTCTAGTTGTTGAGATGTAGATGTTGTATATGTATCAGTAGCTAAAGCTCCCATTGAGACTATTGCTCTAGGAATATCATTAGTCATTTTAGATGTAAATGTAGAAATATTTTCCTCAAAGGTTCTACGCCTCGCTGCCTCTTCTCTCATCTTCTCCAAATTATTTCTTCTAGCATCTCTCTCAAGTTGCTTAACTCTAATCCTATCTTCCGTCTCCTTCAATTCTTTCATTCTCTTTTCTTCTTGTTCTTGAAATACTAATTCTTCTTCTTCAATGGCTTTCATGTCATTATGTATATCCTCCTAATTTTCCAAAACATCCCCATGCTCACTCATGATAGGAGTAAACTAATGCTGGTCTATAGGATCCTCTTCAAGGGAAAAATGGATTGGCTCATCAAGGGATCTACCTCGTGGCTTAAAATTTTCTCCAATTAAAAAAGAGCCAATTCTAGGGGTTAAAGGCTTAGATAAATTCTTATTCTTTTCCCAAAACTCCCACCTATCTTCCTCTATTGAAATGTTCAACTCACTATGAAAGACTTGTTCAACTAGAAAACTTCCCTAGTCTATATTAGACTCTTGAACTTTATGTCCTTCATGGACACTAGCACTACTTATATCAACATGGAAACTAGGAGATACATCAGGATGGGAATCAAAAAACTTACTTGATTCAGGGAATTTCCTAACCCATTCAGGTTGCTTCTCATTTGTAGGTTTTGATTCTACCTTTTGCTTAGGGTGCTTCTTTGCATAACTTTTAGTCTTCCTCATAATGTAAAGCACTACAAATTTTTTCTTGTTGTTTTCCTTTTGAGAACTAACCTTCATATTGGTACTAGATAACTTAGAGTCACCACATAGAATACTGGGAAAAATAAAGTGATTTCACTTTAATTTTGTACTTGTTACCTTAGAAAAAGACTTTAAACATTACCAGACAAATAGTAGAAGACTGAAATAATACTTGATGCATAAGACCTAGTATGATGGGACAAATGCAATAGATTTAAAACTGATTATTCCATAAATAGTAAAGAATATCACAATGAACAACTAACTTTGACTATACCTTATATGAAGTTAGAGACTTTGGACTTACCTAGTCCCTAGTGGAGTTGCCAATTTGTTGGTTATTTTTTAAGGGCCCAACTGATCTTCAGAAATACCTATGGACTTTTCCATTTCCAATTATTAGTAATTCCAAAGGGATTGGCCAAAAAATTAAAAGAGGTTGCTAAACTTCTATTCCTACTCTTTGGGCTCTGTGAAACTCAGGAGGGTAATCCCACAATGTATATTTAATGACTTATCACAATTATATTCAAATACATTGTCAATAATAGATATCTCTCATGAAACCATTCAATAATATGCATCAAATAATTTGGTAGCTTATGTATCAATGTTATATGTATTGAATATGAGAAGGTAGACTACAAACAAAAAACAACGATAATAGTATCCCCTTGAGATTCTATGATTTAAAGATTGAGTAGTTAATGAATCAATACTGAAAATATAACACAAATACTCTGCATGAAATAGTGTCTTTATAGCAAGCACAAAGTCGATACATTTCTATATAACCTGATAACAATTTAAATGATAACACATATAACCTCAAGAAATATTGCATTACAACATTCCTTTGTGACATTCTTGATTATTACTTCTTACAAATATCCTAGCACATAATTCTTATAAGTTATTAATCTCATACAAGCACTTACATCATTTCATTGAATCAATAAGCAAGAGTGAAACTAAACATCCATCAGGTAATGAGAGAGACAAATGAAAGGAATCCTTGATTACTTTCAATCATAACTCATAATATACATAGAAGGAGAGACAATAACCATGAAACTGATAATACTCTATATTATAAATGCTATATCATTATCGGTCTTACATGCATAAGTATGAACTTCAAAAGAAACTTAAAACTTAGAGACTCTAAAACTTTCTTTGTATTATCTTGACAATCTAATAGTGTTAACTGAAAAAATTTCAAATCTCATGCTTCTAGTCCTAAATTCCTTCTTATAGAGATGAAGGACCAAACAAGCCTCAAACTAGATAGCACACATGCCATGATCCCATTGGACCACTTGCAACAATATTCCTCTTTCAGTTACACTTGAGTCTTCAGGTGGAGTAAATAAAGATGAGGCAAAATTAACCTCAACTTTTCATGGAAAATAGGTCGCACCTCAAAAAACATCATTAGTTTGTTACAAGATATTCTAAATGTGTTCAAATTCCAACTATGATAGAATCAAAACAACAAAACTTATGAAGTAAGCCAAGGAAAGCAGAGAAAGGTCAAAAATTTCCAATCCACATTACCACCATGTCCTATTCATCTAAATTCAAGGAGAGAATAATATTTTACCATGTTATACCAAAACCCTAATCTGTAATGTATTTGGGCTATGTATTACTCTTCTCCTATCCTTTATTTTTATCATTCACTGATCCTTACACAAATTCATTCTATGTATTTCTCCAACGAAGTGTTGTATTCTTCCTTAGTGGGCTATTTAATATTCAATAAATCTCGCACCTTAGTAATGTACTGAGAATACCTTGCATCAACTAAAATCCTAGCATATTTAATAAACATATCCATTTTTTATTCAATTTGACCATTGTGTCAATATTCAAATTGAGCAAGATGTAATTAGTGATAGACAAGGTCATCATAGTTGCTTCAAGAATTCCTCCCAAATATTTCTTGCAGGTGTCAAATGGATGCAGTTCACCTTTTAGATCCAATATTT